>JZKD02S0653118.1:480133-516025 GCA_000966675.3 Picea glauca | reverse complement strand
CTAACTACAAATGCATACTAATGCATACTAAAGAAACACACTTTTACCTAACGACATATTAGACCAAGTAGATCTTAACTAACTCCTAAGTGTCTAAATATCCTAACAATTTTTGAAAAGACAAATTCTTCATTTCCAAAGATGAAATAATATTTGGATACCCATTTGAGAGTTGTACATGTGGTCTTGATTGTGAGCGAAGACGTCTAGTTCTTGGGCCCCTTTTTCTCAACTTTGGATCATTCTAGGCCCAAGTTTGACTAGCCTTGAACGAAGGATTTTTGGAAGAAGTGGAATTATGGGTTTAAAAATACAAAATTATTTTTTTGATACCCATTTGAGAGATGCAAGTGGGTTCCCGAGCGCTCGTAACGTTGAGGCATTCTTTTTCCCATTTCTATCAAATTCGTATCGTTTTAGGGTGGATTACGGTTAACCCTCAATGAAGGTGATTTTTGAAAATCAAAATTCTTCATTCGCAAATATGAAATCTTATTTGGATACCCATTTGAGAGTTCTACACATGGTCCTAATTGCGAGCGAAGACGTGTAGTTCTTGGGCCCCCTTTTCTCAACTTCGGGACATTTTAGGCCCAAGTTTGACCAACCCCGAATGAAGGCTATTTAGAAGAAGTGGATTTATGGGTTTAAAAATATAAAATGATTTTTTTATGCCGATTTGAGATACGCAAGTGGATTACCGAGTGCTTGTAATGTTGAGGCATTCTTTGGCCCATTTCGATCAAATTCGTATCGTTTTAAGGTTGATTATGGTTAACCCCAAATGAAGGTGATTTTTGAAAAGACAAATTCTTCATTTCCAAATATGAAATCATATTTGGATACCCATTTGAGAGTTGTACACGTGGTCTTGATTGTGAGCGAAGACGTCTAGTTCTTGGGCCCCTTTTTCTCAACTTTGGATCATTCTAGGCCCAAGTTTGACTAGCATCGAACGAAGGCTTTTTAGAAGAAGTGGAATTATGGATTTAAAAATACAAAATAATTTTTTGATACCCATTTGAGAGATGCAAGTGGGTTCCCGAGCGCTCGTAATGTTGCGGCATCCTTTTGCCCATTTCGATCAAATTCATATCGTTTTACGCTGGACTCTAGTTAACCCCGAATGACGGTGATTTTTGAAAAGAAAAATTCTTCATTTGAGAATATGAAATAATATTTGGATACCCATTTAAGAGTTTTACACGTGGTCCTAATTGCGACCGAAGACGTGTAGTTCTTAGGCCCCTTTTTCTCAACTTCAGGTCATTTTAGACCCAAGTTTAACCAGCCCCAAATGAAGGCTATTTGGAAGAAGTGGAATTATGGGTTTAAAAATATAAAATAATTTTTTGATATCAATTTGAGAGATGCAAGTGGGTTCCCAAGCGCTCCTCACGTTGAAGCATTATTTAGCCCATTTCAATAAAATTCGTATAATTTTAGGGTTGATTATGGTTAACCACGAATGAAAGTTATTTTTGACAAGAAAAACTCTTCATTTGCAAATATGAAATCATATTTGGATACCTATTTTAGAGTTGTACATGTAGTCTTGATTGTAAGCGAAGGCGTTTAGTTCTTGGCCCCTTTTTCTCAACTTCGGGTCATTCTAGGCCCAAGTTTAACCAGCCCCGAATGAAGACTATTTGGAAGAAGTGGAATTATGGGTTTAAAAATAAAAAATAATTTTTTAATACCCATTTGAGAAATGCAAGTGGTTTCCCGAGCACTCGTAACATTGAGGCACTCCTTGGCCCATTTCTATCAAATTCGTATCATTTTAAGGTTGATTTTGGTTAACCCCGAATGAAAGAGATTTTTGAAAAGAAAATTTCTTCATTTACAAATATGAAATAATATTTGGATACCCATTTGAGATTTGTACACGTGGTCCTAATTGTGAGCGAAGACGTGTAGTTCTTGGGATCCTTTTTCTCAATTTCGAGACATTTTAGGCCCAAGTTTGACCAGCATCAAACGAAGGCTTTTTGGAAGAAATGGAATTATGGGTTTAAAAATAGAAAATAATTTTTTGATACCTATTTGAGAGATGCAAGTGGGCTCCCGAGTGCTCGTAAAGTTGAGGCATTCTTTTGCCCATTTCAATCAAATTTGTATCGTTTTACATTGGATTTTGGTTAACCCCAAATGAAGGTAATTTTTGAAAAGCAAAATTCTTCATTTAAAAATATGAAATCATATTTGGATAGCCATTTGAGAGTTCTACACGTGGTCGTAATTACAAGTGAAGACGTCTAGTTCTTGGGGCCCTTTTTCTCAACTTCGGTTCATTTTAGACCCAAGTTTGACCCGCCCCAAATGAAGGCTATTTAGTAGTGGAATTATGGGTTTAAAAATATAAAATAATTTTTTGATACCCATTTGAGAGATGCAAGTGGTTTCCCGAGCGCTCGTAACATTGAGGCATTCATTGGCCTATTTCTATCAAATTCGTATCGTTTTAAGGTTGATTATGGCTAACCCTGAATGAAAGTGATTTTTGAAAAGAAAAATTCTTCATTTTCAAATATGAAGTAATATTTCGATACCCATTTGAGAGTTGTACACGTGGTCCTAATTGTGAGCGAAAACGTGTAGTTCTTGGGCCCCTTTTCTCAATTTCAAGACATTTTAGGCCCAAGTTTGACCAGCCCCGAATGAGGGCTATTTGGAAGAAGTGGAATTATGGGTTTAAAAATGCAAAATAATTTTTTGATACCCATTTGAGAGATCCAAGTGGGTTCCCGAGCGCTCGTAACGTTGAGGCATTATTTTGCCCATTTCGATCATATTCGTATCATTTTACGTTGGATTCTGGTTAACCCTAAATGAAGGTGATTTTTGAAAATAAAAATTCTTCATTTGAAAATATGAAATCATATTTGGATACCCATTTGATATTTCTACAGATGGTCCTCATTGCGAACGAAGACGTGTAGTTCTTGGGGCCCTTTTTCTCAACTTCGGGTCATTTTAGACCCAAGTTTGACCAACCCCGAATCAAGGCTATTTAGAAGTAGTGGTGGGTTTAAAAATATAAAATAATTTTTTGATATCGATTTGAGAGATACAAGTGGGTTCCCGAGCGCTCCTCACGTTGAGGCATTATTTAGCCCATTTCAATTAAATTCGTATAATTTTAGGGTTGATTATGGTTAACCACGAATGAAGGTGATTTTTGAAAAGAAAAACTCTTCATTTGCAAATATGAAATCATATTTGGATACCCATTTCAGAGTTGTACATGTGGTCTTGATTGCAAGCGAAGACATGTAGTTCTTGGGCCCCTTTTTCACAACTTCGGGTCATTCTAGGCCCAACTTTGACCAGCCCCAAATGAAGGCTATTTGGAAGAAGTGGAATTATGGGTTTAAAAATGCAAAATAATTTTTTGATACACATTTGAGAGATGCAAGTGGTTTCTGGAGCGCTCATAACATTGAGGCATTCTTTTGCCCAATTCTATCAAATTTGTATCGTTTTAAGGTTGATTCTGGTTAACCCTGAATGAAAGTGATTTTTGAAAAGAAAAATTCTTCATTTGCAACTATGAAATAATATTTGGATACCCATTTGAGAGTTGTACACGTGGTCCTAATTATGAGCGAAGGCATGTAGTTCTTGGGCCCCTTTTTATCAATTTCGAGACATTTTAGGCCCAAGTTTGACCAGCCCCGAATGAAGGCTATTTGGAAGAAGTGGAATTATGGGTTTAAAAATACAAAATAATTTTTTGATACCCATTTGAGAGATATAGGTGAGTTCCCAAGCGCTCGTAACGTTGAGTCATTCTTTGGCCTATTTTGATCAAATTCGTATCTTTTTAGGGTTGATTCTGGTTAACCCTAAATAAAGGTGATTTTTGAAAAGAAAAATTAATCATTTTAAAATATGAAATCATATTTGGATACCCATTTGAGAGTTGTACACATGGTCTTGATTGCGAGCAAAGACATGTAGTTCTCAGGCCCCTTTTTCTCAAATTCGGGTCATTTTAGGCCCAAGTTTGACTAGCCCCTAATGAAGGCTATTTGGAAGAAGTAGAATTATGGGTTTCAAAATACAAATTAATTTTTGGATACCCATTTGAGAGATGAAAGTAGGTTCCCTGGGGCTCATAACGTTGAGGTATTCTTTTGCCCATTTCGATCAGATTCGAATTGTTTTACAGTCGATTCTTGTTAACCTTGAATGAAGGTGATTTTTGAAAAGAAAAATTCTTCATTTTCAAATATGAAATCATATTTGGATACCCATTTGAGAGTTGTACATGTCGTCCTAATTCCGAGCGATGACGTGTAATTTTTTTAGCACTCAACACACCCTAAAATGTCTGTGTACAATTTTACTTTTTGGGTACCACTTGATCTTTTGCACTGTTTGATTCATCTTCATTATTGAAAATGTTGTGTTTTTTTACCATTTCGAATCTCATTTAAGTATTTAAAAGTTTGCTTGAACATGAAAAATCACCATAACTTAAAGGACTAACATTTAATTTAAGAATCGACGGTCGAAACATTCCCCCTGACGCACTAAAATTTGTCATCGGAAATAATTAAGGATAAGAGAAAAGAACACTTGAGAGAACCAAGGTCGCCAAGTGTCGATCTTCTTCAGTGTCGACAAATGGACGTTTCTCTTTCGCGACAAGAATCACACAAGGATATCTCCGACAATCGATTCCCTTTGGTGTCGGCAAGAAGCAAAAAGAGTAGGCGTTGCACGAATAAAGGAAAGATATCGCAAATTGTTGACTTCTGAAACGTTTTCGGAATCGGGGGTTTTCAAGGACGTTAACCCACAAGGAAACCATGCAATAAGATTATTTTTCGAACGCTGGCCTCCGATACCTTTTCAGAATCAGTAGTCCGAAGTTTAGCTTAAAGCACTTGACTTAAGCAAAGTCCTGAGTTCGACCATTACCTGTAAGCTAATTTCTCGGTCTTTAGTACCTTGTATCCCGAGTCAGTGGTGTCACGTTAGAACCGTACATTGAAGCCAATCGGCGTCAGAGTTTTTTCGTAGAAGGATATCAATGAAAAACACAAAGCAAATCGAAGCAACACTAAGGAGAAAAATCGAGGCTAACTTACAAGAAAATGTGGACAAATAAAACAATGTACACGCAAAGAGGCGAAACGATGTATTCAACCGCTTTAACCAGATCCCGTTCGTCAAATTTCTGAGACTTGATATATTATATTTCCATCGAGCTCAGATTACATACAAAAGACAATGTCTACACCTATTGGCCATCCAACCCAGTTACATTAAAGAACATGGAAATCTCCTTACAAAATGGAAAATTATCATAGTTTTGCGTCACGTCTGAGAATACAAAACAAAGTTCACCAATCATGCCTCTTCTGCATGCAGACTTTCCTCCCGGCTGTTTCGTGCTCCCTGAGGTGTTTTCATATTTTGTTCTTCCGACACTCTTTGTGCCTCACGCAGCTACATGATCATATCTTGCACCTCCCGAAGCTGCCTCTTGAGCCAAGTTGTGTTCCCTTCATGACCTTGAGATGTTGATACCTCAAGGGGTTTTGCCACCAACTTCCATCATAGTTCTCTATTCTTCTGGTATAGTTCAGTTGTGGAGAATTATGCCTTCTCCAATTGTTGATTAGGCCCTTGAACATTAGAACCTAAGGCTTATGTCCTTCTTGCTCGGCTCCTGCTTCCTTGACTTGTGGTTTTGACAGGCTCTATATGGATAACACGCATTAGGAACTCCTCAATGGCTAATCGTGTGCTCGACTCAATCGGATTTTGGCTTTCCCCTCCTACTTCCTTAGTCTTCCTAGGCCTTCCTCTCTGCTACAGTATCTGTTGTTGAGGAAGCATGGCTTCCAACTTGTGCCCTTCTAACATAGCTTATTCCACTTTGATGGGTCAATATCATCGTCTCCATGCGAAGGTAGGAATCTTCCTTTGAAACCTTGGGAACATCCTCTATAAATGAGAACAAGTCCCAGGCATTTTGTGGCTCAAGCCTGGTACTTCAGTTGTCGCGCAAGCCCCGTCTTGCATTTTGGGAGTTCCCATGGTGCGATAGCGTATCTACCTTATGCGTGGACGACTTAACAAAGGCCCAAAGCAAAGAATTTGATCGAATTGGGCTCATGAGACAAGCCACCAATGGTGCATAAGCTCGTCTGGTGGGTAGAATACATAACGAATGTCTAGAATTTATAACGGAGTGGGGTAGTGAGCCTAAATGTGCCAAGGAACATTGAATGCCTTGCAACGAGATGTTTTGAAGAATTATTGTGTCACATATGCGTGGTGGGTATGATCTGGTGCATGTGAAATGCAGTCGATATGAGTTGGAGAGGATGTGTGGTACGATCATCTCAATTTCTTTTAAATTCCCCTGGCTCCATAATGAGTTGATGATGGTTGATGCACTTGCTGATGCGACTTCTGTTTGAGAAACTTGCCTCGACCTGAAGCATTTAACGACTTTCCTTATGACAATACCCAACCTTTTTGGAACTTACTCATACTTTCGGCACATGTTCTACTTTGACATCATTTTCCAACCCCAAGGGATAACCGACCACTGGCGTGACTTTGACTCTCATGTTGTTCGTACCTGATAGATCATGCTATGGCACACAGATGTAACCCACCCTAACTGAATAAAAATGGCGGCGCTAATAGAGATGGTGTAGGTAATTCGAAAGATTGCAGAGATCATGTAAGTATCAAACAACTAGGCTTAACGAGATTTACAAGTATGCATCGATCTGGTTTCTTCTCGTTTACATTTTTCATATATTTTTTCGAGTATTGTCCTGCAAGCAATTTCTGAACGATTTTAATTCCGATTGTAGAAAAGATCCCTAGGACTATTAAGCAACATTGGCTCTGTGACTTCGTCAAGGAATCCAAGGGACACTGGGTCCGAAGATCAACAAGGTAATGAAGCATATCAGACTCCCCGATTTTGGCACCCCCGACAAATTCCTCGACTTGTGCGACATATTAAAATCGCACACCAAGCAAGATGCATTATGGGCTGAAGAGCTAGTGAATGTGATCAATGCAGTGCCAGGATAAGTGCAACGATTTATGGAACACCTGGTTAGAGATCTGACTGTGCTACATCAGTTAAACACCAGTCTGGTGAAGTATCACGCACATGCGGTGGAGGTCAGAGGATTTTACGCGGCTCCGATGGAACAACACAGATTTCCATGGGCCCAAACCTGTGAAGAATTGTTCATTAGTTCGTCGGAGTATGAGAAAAGTCACCCTTTCAAGAGATATCTTGAGTTGATTGTTAAAGAAACTTTTAGAAGAGAACTCCATGTGGCGAGTTTTACTTTGTTTAAACTACACTTAGCCTTTATTTTCGGTTGAATTTTATATTATAAATAAGAACATCGACCAATTAGTTTGGGGTTGATGGTTGCTGCAAGAAACTCTTTTGTTTTGGTTTTGTGAAGAATTATTTCTGAGCTACCTTTAATAGAGAAGTCCTTTTGGACCAGAGACAAGATATTTTCATCAAATGCATGTGTGATTGGACATGGAGACGAACTATTTCCTATCTCGTTTCATGAATGGATGTTGTAATGAGTAAGAGAAATTAAATCCGTTGTCAAGTTATCTGGTGCAATTTTTTGTTGTTCTTTGCTTTAGTGATGTAGATGAATCGTTGTGTTATTATGTGATGAATGATTAAGTAGGTGAATTATTTCCCTTTCCATTGTTTTATCGCATATGTTTTTTATTTCTGACAATCAGTATCTCAGACAGTAATTGGATACTCACATGGTTAATGTATTATTACTAGGCCTGTGGTATAGAATTTTCTTTTGCATGTTTGAGTAGCGGGTTATCCCAAGCTCAGCCTCTTCTCCAGTAGTTAAAATTAATCCTATTTTTGTTTCCAAGTTGGTTTATACCGGCTAACAATCCTACATCAGTCCTACCTAAGAGAGAGAAAAAAATACCAACTGAAGGAGAGCCTTCACAAGAAAACGTAAAGCCCATCGATAAACTTGTCGGATCACAAGATATGGAGAACCATTCAAATATTAAACATTGCAGAGTCTAATTGCGCCTCGGTGGCGGGTTTGGTTCTTATTGTTGAATCAAGGGATCTAGGACCAATCAACATAGTTCTTGGGCCCCTTTTTCTCAACTTCGGTTCATTCTAGGCCCAAGTTTGACCAGCCCCAAATGAAGGCTATTTAGAAAAAGTGGAATTATGCGCTTAAAAATATAAAATAATTTTTCAATACCCATTTGAGAGATGCAAGTGGGTTCTTGAGCGCTCGTAACGTTGAGGCATTATTTTGCCCATTTCGATCAAATTCGTATTGTTTTAGGGTTGATTCTGGTTAACCCCGAATGAAGGTGATTTTTGAAAAGCCAAATTCTTCATTTGCAAATAAGAAATCATTTTGGATACCAATTTGAGATTTGTACACATGGTCCTAATTGCGAGCAATGATGTGTAGTTCTTGGGCCCCTTTTTCTCAACTTCGGGTTATTCTATTCCCAAGTTTGACAAACCTCGAATGACGGTTATTTATAAAACGTAGAATTATGGCTTTAAAAATATAAAATAATTTTTTGATACCCATTTGAGAGATGCAAGTGGGTTCACGAGCGCTCACAACGTGAGGCATGCTTTGTCCCATTTCGATCAAATTCGTATCGCTTTAGGCTTGATTCTAGTTAACCCCGAATGAAGGTGATTTTTGAAAAGTAAAATTCTTCATTTGCAAATATGAAATCATATTTGGATACCCATTTAAGAGTTGTACATGTGGTCCTAATTGTGAGCGATGGCATATAGTTCTTGGGCCTATTTTTCTCAACTTCGAGTCATTATAGGCCCAAGTTTGACCAGCACTAAATGAAGGCTATTTAGAAAAAATGGAATTATGTGTTTAAAAATATAAAATCATTTTGTAATACCCATTTGAGAGATGCAAGTGGGTTCCTGAGCGCGCGTAACGTTGAGGCAATATTTTGCCCATTTCGATCAAATTCATATCGTTTTAGGGTTGATTCTGGTTAACCCCAAATGAAGGTGATTTTTGAAAAGAAGAATTCTTCATTTGCAAATATGAAATCATATTTGGATACCCATTTGAGAGTTGTGCACGTGGTCCCGATTGCGAGCGAAGACGTGTAGTTCTTGGGCCCCTTTTTCTCAATTTTGGGTCATTCTAGGCCCAAGTTTGACCAGCCTCGAATGAAGGCTATTTAGAAGAAGTGGAATTATTGGTTTAAAAATATAAAATAATTTTTTGATACCCATTTGAGAGATGCAAGTGGGTTCACGAGCACTCGTAACGTTGAGATTTTCTTTGGGCCATTTCGATTAGGGTTGATTTTGGTTCTCGAATGAAGGTGATTTTTGAAAAGACAAATTCTTCATTTCTAAATATGAAATCATATTTCGATACCCATTTGAGATTTGTACATGTGGTCGCGATTGCAGGAGAAGATGTGTAGTTCTTGGGCCCCTTTTTTCTCAACTTCGGGTCATTCTAGACCCAAGTTTGACCAGTCTCGAACGAAAGCTATCTCGAAGAAGTGGAATTATGGGTTTAAAAATCTAAAACTATTTTTTGATACACATTTGAGAGATATAGGTGGGTTCCTGAGCTATCGATCCGTTGAGGCGTTCTTTTTCCCATTTCGATCAAATTTGTATCGTTTTAGGGTTGATTCTGGTTAACCCCGAATGAAGGTGATTTTTGAAAATCAAAATTCTTCATTTGAGAATATGAAATAATATTTGGATACCCATTTGAGAGTTGTACATGTGGTCTTGATTGCGAGCGAAGAAATGTAGTTCTTGGGCCCCTTTTTCTCAACTTCGAGTCATTCTAAGCCCAAGTTTATCCAACCTTCTATGAGGGTTATATGGAAGAAGTTGAAATATGGGTTTAAAAATACAAAACAATTTTTTGATACCGATTTGAGAGATACAAGTGGGTTCCCGAGCGCTCATAACGTTGAGGCATTCTTTTTCCCATTTCGATCAAATTCGTATTGTTTCAGGGTTAATTTTGGTTAACCTCGAATGAAGGTGATTTTTGAAAATCAAAATTCTTCATTTGCAAATATAAAATCATATTTGGATACCTATTTGATATTTGTACACGTGGTCCTAATTGTGAGGGATGATGTGTAGTTCTTGGGCCCCTTTTTCTCAACTTCGGGTCATTCTAGGCCCAAGTTTGACCAACCCTGAATGAAGGCTATTTATAAAAAGTGGAATTATGGGTTTAAAAATATAAAATAATTTTTTGATACCCATTTGAGAGATGCAAGTGGGTTCGTGAGCGCTCGTAATGTGAGGCATTCTTTGGCCCATTTCGATCAAATTTGTATCATTTTAGGGTCGATTATGGCTAACCCTGAATGAAGGTGATTTTTGAAAAGCAAAATTTTTCTCAACTTTTTGTCATTCTAGGCCCAAGTTTGACCAGCCCCGAATGAAGGCTATTTAGAAAAAGTGGAATTATAGGTTTAAAAATATAAATTAATTTTTTGATACCCATTTGAGAGATGCAAGTGGGTTCCCGAGCGCTCGTAACATGAGGCATTATTTGGTTCATTTGGATCAAATTTGTATCATTTTAGGGTTGATTTTGGTTAACCCCGAATGAAGGTAATTTTTGAAAAGACAAATTTTTCCTTTCCAAAGATGAAATCATATTTGGATACCCATTTGAGAGTTGTACGTGTGGTCTCGATTGTGGCAGAAGACGTGTAGTTCTTCGACCCGTTTTTCTCAACTTCGGGTCATTCTAGACCCAAATTTGAGGAGCCTCGAATGAAGGCTATTTCGAAGAAGTGGAATTATGCGTTTAATAATATAAATTAATTTTTTGATACCCATTTAAAAAATATAGGTGGGTTCCCAAGCTATGGAAACGTTGAGGCATCCTGTGGCCCATTTCGATCAAATTCATATCGTTTCAACGTTAATTATGGTTAACCCCTAATGAAAGTGATTTTTGAAAAGAAAACTTCTTCATTTTCAAATATGAAAATATATTTGGATACCCATTTGAGAGTTGTACACATGGTATTGATTGTAGGCAAAGATGTGTAGTTCTTGGGCCCCTTCTTCCTAACTTTAGGTCAATCTAGGCCCATGTTTGACCAACCCTCTATGAAGACTATTTCGAAGAAGTTGAATTATGGGTTTAAAAATACAAAATCAATTTTATATACCCATTTGAGATAAGAAAGTGGGTTCCCAAGCGCTCATAACTTTGAGGCATTCTTTTGCCCATTTCGATCAAATTCATATCGTTTTAAGGTTGATTATGGTTAACCCCGAATAAAGGTGATTTTTGAAAAGCAAAATTCTTCATTTGAAAATATGAAATCATATTTGTATTCCCATTTGAGAGTTGTACATGTGGTATTGATTGCGAGCGAAGACATGTAGTTCTTGGGCCCCTTTTTCTCAACTTCAGGTCATTTTAGGCCCAAGTTCGACCAGCCCCGAATGAAGGCTATTTGGAAGAAGTGGAAGTATGGGTTTAAAAATATAAAGTAATTTTTTGATACCCATTTAAGAGATGCAAGTGGGTTCCTGAGCGCTCATAACGTTGAGGCATTCTTTGGCCCATTTCGATCAAATTCGTATCATTTTAGGGTGGATTCTGGTTAACCCCGAATGAATTGATTTTTGAAAAGAAAAATTCTTCATTTGCAAATATGAAATCATATTTCGAAACCCATTTGAGATTTGTCAATGTGGTCTTGATTGCGAGCGAAGACGTGTAGTTCTTGGGCCCCTTTTTCTCAACTCCGGGTCATTTTAGGACCAAGTTTGACTAACCCCAAATGAAGTCTATTTAGAAAAAGTGGAATTATGGGTTTAAAAATATAAAATAATTTTTTGATACCCATTTGATAGATGCAAGTGGGTTCCCAAGTGCTCATAACGTTGAGGCATTCTTTGGTCCATTTCGATCAAATTTGTATCATTTTAGGGTTGATTATGGTTAACCCGGAATGAAGGTGATTTTTGAAAAGAAAAATTCTTCATTTGCAAATATGAAATCATATTTGGATACCCATTGGATAGTTGTACATGTGGTCTTAATTGCGAGCGAAGAAGTGTAGTTCTTGGTCCCCTTTTTCTCAACTTTGGGTCATTTTAGGCCCAAATTTGACTAGCCCCGAATGAAGGCTATTTAGAAGAAGTGGAATTATGGGTTTAAACATATAAAATAATTTTTTGATACCCATTTGAGAGATGCAAGTGGGTTTCCGAGAGCTCGTAACGTTGAGGCATTCTTTGGCCCATTTCGATCAAATTCGTATCATTTTAGGGTTGATTATGGTTAACCCCAAATGAAGGTGATTTTTGAAAAGACAAATTATTCATTTCCAAATATGAAATCATATTTGGATACCCATTTGAGATTTGTACTGGTCGTCTTGATTGTGAGCGAATATTTGCAGTTCTTGGGGCCCCTTTTCTCAACTTTAGGTCATTCTAGGCCCAAGTTTGACTAGCCTTGAACGAAGGCTATTTGGAAGAAGTGGAATTATGGGTTTAAAAATACAAAATAATTTTTTGATATCCATTTGAGAGATGCAAGTGGGTTCCCGAGAGCTCGTAACTTTGAGGCATTCTTTTTCCCATTTCAATCAAATTCATATCGTTTTAGGGTGGATTTTGGTTAACCCCGAATGAATTGATTTTTGAAAAGGAAAATTCTTCATTTGCAAATATGAAATCATATTTCGATACCCATTTGAGAGTTGTGCATGTGGTCTTGATTGCGAGGAAAGACATGTAGTTCTTTGGCCCCTTTTTCTCAACTTCGGGTCATTTTAGGCCCAAGTTTGACCAGCCCAGAATGAAGGCTATTTGGAAGAAGTGGAATTATGGGTTTAAAAATATAAAATAATTTGTTGATACCCATTTGAGAAATGCAAGTGGGTTCCCGAGCGCTCGTAACGTTGAGGCATTCTTTGGCCCATTTCGATCAAATTCGTATTGTTTTAGTGTGGATTCTGGTTAACCCCGAATGAATTGATTTTTGAAATGAAAAATTCTTCATTTCCAAACATGAAATCATATTTCGATACCCATTTGAGAGTTGTACATGTGGTCTTGATTGCGATCGAAGACGTGTAGTTCTTGGGCCCCATTTTCTCAACTCTGAGTCATTTTAGAACCAAATTTGACCAACCCCAAATGAAGGATATTTAGAAAAAGTGGAATTATTTGTTTAAAAATATAAAATATTTTTTTGATACCGATTTGAGAGATGCAAGTGGGTTCCCGAGCGATCGTAACATTGAGGCATTCTTTGGTCCATTTAGATCAAATTTGTATCGTTTTAGGGTTGATTATGGTTAACCCTGAATGAAGGTGATTTTTGAAAAGCGAAATTCTTCATTTGCAAATATGAAATCATATTTGGATACCCATTTGAGAGTTGTACATGTGGTCCTAATTGTGAGCAAAGACGTGTAGTTCTTGGTCCCCTTTTTCTCAAGTTTGGGTCATTTTAGGCCCAAATTTGACCAACCTCAAATGAAGGCTATTTAGAAGAAGTGGAATTATGGGTTTAAACATATAAAATAATTTTTTGATACCCATTTGAGAGATGCAAGTGGGTTCCCAAGAGCTCGTAACATTGAGGCATTCTTTGGCCCATTTCGATCAAATTCGTATCATTTTAGGGTTGATTCTGGTTAACCCCAAATGAAGGTGATTTTTGAAAAGACAAATTCTTCATTTACCAAGATAAAATCATATTTGGATAGCCATTTGAGATTTGTACAGGTGGTCTTGATTGCAAGAGAAGATGTGTAGTTCTTGGGGCCCCTTTTCTCAACTCCGGGTCATTTTAGGCCCAAATTTGACCAGCCTTGAACGAAGGCTATTTGAAAGAAGTAGAATTATGGGTTTAAAAATACAAAATAATTTTTTGATACCCATTTGAGAGATGCAAGTGGGTTCTCGGGAGCTCTTAACGTTGAGGCATTCTTTTGCCCATTTCGATCAAATTTGTATCATTTTAGGGTGGATTCTGGTTAACCACGAATAAATTGATTTTTGAAAAGAAAAATTCTTCATTTGCAAATATCAAATCATATTTCGATACCCATTTGAGAGTTGTACACGTGGTCTTGATTGCGAGCGAAGACGTGTAGTTCTTGGGCCCCTTTTTCTCAACTTCGGGTCATTTTAGGACCAAGTTTGACTAACCCCAAATGAAGGCTATATAGAAAAAGTGGAATTATGGGTTTAAAAATATAAAATAAATTTTTGATACCCATTTGAGAGATGCAAGTGGGTTCCGGAGCGCTCGTAATGTTGAGGCATTCTTTGGTCCATTTCAATCAAATTCGTATTGTTTTCGGGTTGATTCTGGTTAACCCCGAATGAAGGTGATTTTTTAAAAGAAAAATTCTTCATTTGCAAATATGAAATTATATTTTGATACCCATTTGAGATTTGTACATGTGGTCCTAATTGCGAGCGAATATGTGTAGTTATTGGGCCCCTTTTTCTCAACTTCAGGTCATTCTAGGCCCAAGTTTGACCAACCTTGAACGAAGGCTATTTGGAAAAAGTAGAATTATGGGTTTAAAAATAAAAAATATTATTTTGATACCCATTTGAGAGATTCAAAAGGGTTCCCGAGAACTTGTAACATTGAGGCATTCTTTTTCCCATTTCGATCAAATTCGTATAGTTTTAGGGTTGATTCTGGTTAACCCCGAATGAAGGTGATTTTTGAAAAGAAAAATTCTTCATTTTCAAATATGAAATCAGATTTGGATACCAATTTGAGATTTGTACACATGGTCTTGATTGCGAGCAAAGATGTGTAGTTCTTTGACCCCTTTTTCTCAACTACGGGTCATTCTAGGCCCAAGTTTGACCAGGCTCGAACGAAGGCTATTTGGAAGAAGTGGAATTATGGGTTTAAAAATACAAAATAATTTTTTGATACCCATTTGAGAGATGCAAGTGGGTTCCCAAGTGCTCGTAACGTTGAGGCATTCTTTGGCCCATTTTGATCAAATTTGTATCGTTTTAGGGTTGATTCTAGCTAACCCCAAATGAAAGTGATTTTTGAAAAGAAAAATTCTTCATTTGCAAATATCAAATCATATTTTGGATACCCATTTGAGAGTTTTACACATCCTAATTGAGAGTGAAGATGTGTAGTTCTTTGGCCCATTTTTCTCAATTTCGGGACATTTTAGGCCCAAGTTTGACCAACCCTGAATGAAGGCTATTTGGAAGAAGTGGAATTATGGATTTAAAAATACAAAATAATTTTTTGATACCCATTTGAGAGATGGAAGTGGGTTCCCAAGCGCTCGTAACATTGAGGCATTCTTTTGCCTATTTCGATCAAATTCGTATTGTTTTAGGGTCGATTTTGGTTAACCTTGAATGAAGGTGATTTTTTAAAAGAAAAATTATTCATTTGAAAATATGAAATCATATTTAGATACCCATTTGAGAGTTGTACACGTGGTCCTAATTGCAAGTGATAACGTGAATTTCTTGGGGCACTTTTTCTCAACTTCAGGTCATTCTAGACCCAAGTTTGACCAGCCCCGAATGAATGCTATTTAGAAAAAGTGAAATTATGGGTTTAAAAATATAAAATAATTTTTTGATACCCATTTGAGAGATGCAAGTGGGATCCCGAGTGCTTGAAATGTTGAGGCATTCTTTTTTCCATTTCGATCAAATTCGTATCGTTTTAGGGTTGATTCTGGTTAACCTCGAATGAAGGTGATTTTTGAAAATCAAAATTATTCATTTGCAAATATGAAATCATATTTGGATACCCATTTGAGAGTTGTACATGTGGTCCTAATTGCGAACAGTGATGTGTAGTTCTTGGGCCCCTTTTCTCAACTTCAGGTCATTCTAGGCCAAAGTTTGACCCGCCCCGACTGAATGCTATTTAGAAAAAGCGGAATTATTGGTTTAAAAATATAAAATAATTTTTTGATACACATTTGAGAGATGCAAATTGGGCTCCTGAGCGCTTGTAAAGTTGAGGCATTCTTTTGCCCATTTCGATCAAATTCGTATCTTTTTACGGTTGATTCTAGTTAACTCCGAATGAAGGTGATTTTTGAAAAGAAAAATTCTTCATTTGCAAATATGAAATCATATTTGGATACTTATTTGAGAGTTCTACACGTGGTCCTAATTGTGAGCGATGATGTGTAGTTCTTGGGACCCCTTTTTCTCAACTTCAAGTCATTTTAGGCCCAAAGTTGACTAGCCCCAAATGAAGGCTATTTAGAAGAAGTGCAATTATGGGTTTAAAAATATTACATAATTTTTTGATACCCATTTGAGAGATGCAAGTGGGTTCCCGAGTGCTCGTAACGTTGAGGCATTCTTTGGCCCATTTCAATCAAATTCGTATCTTTTTAGGGTTGATTTTGGTTAACCCCGAATGAAGGTGATTTTTGAAAAGACTAATTCTTCATTTCCAAAGATGAAATCATATTTTGATACCCATTTGAGAGTTGTACATGTGGTCTTGATTGTGAGCGAAGACGTGTAGCTCTTGGGCCCCTTTTTCTCAACTTCGGGTCATTCTAGGCCCAAGTTTGACCAGCCTCGAATGAAGGCTATGTGGAAGAAGTGGAATTATGGGTTTAAAAATACAAAATAATTTTTTGATACCCATTTGAGATTTTTACACATGGTCCTAATTGCAAGCAAAGTCGTGTAGTTCTTGGGCCCCTTTTTCTCAACTTCGGCTCATTTTAGGCCCAAGTTTGACTAGCCCTGAATGAGGGCTATTTAGAAGAAGTGGAATTATGGGTTTAAAAATATAAAATAATTTTTTGATACCCATTTGAGAGATGCAAGTGGGTTCTTGAGTGTTCCTAAAGTTGAGGCATTCTTTGGCCCATTTCGATCAAATTCGTATCATTTTAGGGTTGATTCTAGTTAACCCCGAACGAAGTTGATTTTTGGAAAGAAAAATTCATCATTTGCAAATATCAAATCATATTTGGATACCCATTTGAGATTTGTACACGTGGTCTTGATTGCGAGAGGAGATGTGTAGTTCTTGGGCCCCTTTTTGATAACTTCGGGTCATTCTAGGCCCAAGTTTGACCAGCACCAAATGAAGGCTATTTGGAAGAAGTGGAATTATGGGTTTAAAAATACAAAATATTTTTTTAATACCCATTTGAGAGATGCAAGTGGGTTCATGAGCGCTCGTAACATTGAGCCATTCTTTGGCCCATTTCGATCAAATTCGTATCGTTTTAGGGTTGATTCTGGTTAACCTTGAATGAAGGTGATTTTTGAAAAATATAATTCTTCATTTGAACATATGAAATCATATTTGGATAACCGTTTGAGAGTTGTACACATGGTATTGATTGTGAGCAAAGATGTGTAGTTATTGGGCCCCTTTTTTTGAACTTTGGTTCATTTTAGGCCCAAGTTTGACCAGCCCCGAATGAAGGCTATTTGGAAGAAGTGGAATTATGGGTATAAAAATACAAAATAATTTTTTGATACCCATTTGATAGATGCAAGTGGGTTCCCGAGCGCTCATAACATTGAGGCACTCTTTTTCCCATTTCAATCAAATTCATATCGTTTTAGGGTTGATTTTGGTTAACCCTGATTGAAGGTAATTTTTTAAAAGAAAAATTCTTCATTTGCAAATGTGAAATTATATTTGGATACCCATTTGAGAGGTTTACATGTGGTCCTAATTGCGAGCAAAGACATGTAGTTCTTGGGCCCCTTTTTCTCAACTTCGGGTCATTTTAGGCCCAAGTTTGACCAGCCCCGAATGAAGGCTATTTAGAAGAAGTGGAATTCTGGGTTTAAAAATATAAAATAATTTTTTAATACCCATTTGAGAGATGAAAGTGGGTTCCCAAGCGCTCGTAATGTTGAAGCGTTCTTTGGCCCATTTCTATCAAATTCGTATCGTTTTAGGGTTGATTCTGTTTAACCCCAAGTGAAGGTGATTTTTGAAAAGCAAAATTCTCCATTTGAAAATATGAAATCATATTTGGATACCCATTTGAAATTTGTACACATGGTCTTGTGTAATATTCCAGAAATAAAAAGTATGCAGAACAGAAACAAAATGCTAGAAATGGTAGATAAACAACAATATAACCAGAACAACACCACAATAATATTGAAATGATATCAAAATAACATAAGAAAGAGCACTTTGATTCTGAGAGAAATGTTCATGGGCCTCTTCGATGGGGTAACCTCTAATCGAGTAGAGATATATTACAATAATGTCCAAGATAGGGTTCTCATACCCTCAACTCCTATTTATACTAAATATGTCTATCAAAAGAAGCATCTAGAGGAAGATCCTTCTAGAAGCGGAAGCTTCTATTAGCTCTTCTTACATTCGACTTATTCTACTTTATTACAAGGCCTTATTAATATTGACCTTTATTACATTCGAATATATTTTTCTACCTATGTGCAGGTTAGGTCCCTAACATGTCCTCCCCCTTAAAAATAGCCTTGTCCTCAAGGCTTGAGATGTGGAAATTGTTGCAGAATTATAGTTGGTTCCCAAGTGGCATCTGCTGGAGTTGTATATTTCCACTGGACTAACACTTCCTTGATGGTTCTCTAACGCAAGTGATGCTCACGTTGGTCCAAAACTACTTCTGGTTGTAGCCAAATGGATCCTTCTTTTTCTAACTCGGGCAAGTTGGTTTGAATTTGGCACTTAGTTCCAATCACCTTCTTTAAGCATGAAACATGAAAAATAGGATGTAGCTTAGAATGACTGGGAAAATATAACTAATAGGCCACCTGTCCCACATGCTTGAGAACGGTATAAGGACCATAAAATTTGGGCGCTAGCTTCTGACAATGCTCGGCCTTGAAGGAATTTTTCTTGTAAGGTTGCAGTCGAAGAAACACCTGATCCCCTTCTGCAAATTGACGTTCAGAGTGACCTTGATCTGCTTGTTGCTTCATGCGATTACTTTCCATGACCAAATTATCTTTGAGGGTATGAAGAATAGCCTCTCAAACTGTAAGTGTTTGGTCAAATGCCTGGACCTTCAAGACACCAGGTAAGTATGAGAGAACTTAAGGTGGATTTTTTCCATATACCGCTTCAAAAGGAGTCATGCATGTAGTTGTATGGTATGAAGTGTTGTACCACCATTCAGCTAGGGGAAACCATTAATCCCACTAATTTTTCTTTTCCGAGGCATAACACCTCAAATATGTTTCCAAACACTTGTTTACAACTTTAGTTTGGCCATTAGTCTGGGGATGATAAGTTGTGTTGAGATGCAATTGGGTGCCTTGTAGCTTGAAAATTTCTTGCCAAAAATTGCTAGTGAAAGTTGGGTCGCGATCAGAAACAATAGAATGCAGCATGCCATGAAGCTTGAAGACCTGATCCATGAAAATTTGATCCACATTGGATGTTTTAAATGGGTGTTGAAGAGCACAGAAATGAGCATACTTGGAAAGGCGATCAACCACCACCATTATGACTGATTTATTTCCCGATTTGGGTAAACCTGTAATAAAATTCATAGAGATATCCCTCCAAATAGCAGGTGGAACTGGAAGCGGATGTAGTATGCCCAGAGATTTGACTGTTTCACCCTTGTTGCATTGATAGACATCACATTCAACTACAAAATTACGAACATATTATTTCATACCATCCTAGAAAAAAGAACGTTTGACCCTGTCATAGGTTTCGGTAAACCCAGAGTGCCCAGCTATGGGTGGAGCATGAAGCTCAGAAAGTAATGTGGATTTAAGTTTTGATTGTTTACTTAAATACAAACGGCCTTTGTATCAAAGCTCATCATGGATCCAAGAGTACCTTGGGGAATCTGGAGCATTGGACTAATTGTTGGATCAAATGCGAACTTTTGGGATCATGGAGCCATTCCTCGCTAACAGCTTGGAGCCAATCTGATACAATGAGGGAAAGAGAAAAAAGGGATCATTCATCTTCATATTTTCAGGAAAGTGCATCCGCAACCACATTGTATCTTCCTTTCTTGTAAATGATCTCATAATCATATCCAAAGAGCTTAGTCGCCCATTTTTGTTGCTCTAGGGAGGAAATGCATTGTTCCAGAAAATACTTGAGGCTTTGATGGTATGTCTTAATTTGGAAGTATTGCCTCAATAGATAAGGGCGTCATAGATCAACGACATGCAGAATAGCCAACATTTCATTTTCATAGATTGATTTTCCCAGATTTCATTCAGACAGTTGCTTGTTGGTAGAGGCCAAAGGTCGACCGTCTTGCATAAGGACAACACCAATTCCTTTCCCTGAAGCATCACATTCCAAGACAAAGGTCTTTGTGAAATCCAGAAGGCCTAGGACTGGAGTGGTGCACATGGCCATCTTCAAGGTTTGAAAATCTTGAGAAACTGTTGGATTCCAAGTGAAAGAGTTATTTTTTAGGAGTGTAGTGAGAGGTGCTGCAATCTTTCCATAATTATTAACAAACTTGCGATAATAACTTGTTAATCTTAGAAATCCACGCAATATTTTGGGAGTCTTTGGGTGAGGCTAGCCTTGCATAGATTCAATATTTTTAGGATTCACCCTAACGTCGTCCTTGCCAACCAGATGACCCAAGTACTCGACTTATGAGGTGCTGAAAGCACATTTAGACTGTTTTAGGAAAATTTGGTGCTGAGAGAGTAGATGGAGAACTCGATCCACATGAGCAAGACAGTCTATCTAGTTTTTTCTATAGATAAGGATATCATCAAAGAAAAATAGGACAAAATGATGGAGAAAAGGACAAAAGACATGATTCATGAGGCTTTGGAAGGTGGAGGGGGAATTACACAAGCCAAAGGGCATGACCAAAAACTCATAGTGGTCCTCGTGAGTTCTAAAGGTAGTCTTAGGAATGTCTGCCTCTTTCATATGTATCTGGTGGTAGCCAGAATGAAGATCAAGTTTAGTAAAGAACTGGGCTCCACTCAATTCATCCAAGAGGTCATCAATGACAGGAATGGGAAATTTATCTTTAATGGTAAGTTTGTTGAGGGCATGGAAGTCGTGAAAAATTCTCTAAGAACCTTCTTTCTTCAGGACCATGACCACAGGAGAAGAGTAGGGGCTCATACTAGGGCATATAATGTCTGCGTTAAGGAGTTCCTAAACCATTTTCTCAATTTCATTTTTTTGGGAAAAGGGGTGATGATATGGACAAATATTGGGAGGAAGGATTCCTGGTACAAGGGCAATGGAATGATCATGACCGCCATGGGAAGGAGGGATTCCCTGGGGAGTGGAAAAGAACACGTTAGGTTTAGAAAAGATGGATTGGAGGTCTTGCCACACCGAGGGTGTCTTTGTTTCTTGTATGGCATGGAGTTGGGCAATAACGCTAGAATGACCTTTTTTTAGCATCTTTTCCATGCGATAGGAACTAATGATCTTGGGTGAACTGGTGGTGATGCCTTGGAACTTATATTTTTGGCCCTCCTGGTCGAATTTCATGGTTAAATCCTTAAAATCCATGAGAATGGGACCCAAAGTCCTTAGCCAGTCTGCACCCAACACAATGTCACAACCACCCATGTCAATAGTGAACATATGATATTTCAGGTGGTAGTCACCAATTTGGAGACGCACATTTTCACAATGCCCTCCACATTTCATGGAGCCACCATTGGCAATCATGATTTGGAAATTATTGACTGCATGGATATAGCAATGAGTTTCTTGGGAAATGAAACGATGAATAAAATTATGGGTGCTTCCACTATCAACCAGAATGATGACCTTCCTATGCTTGATGTAACCGATTAGCATGAGGGTTTGGGGAGCTGAAAATGATATGTATGAAAGTGATAAGGGTGAAGAGATGAATGCAATGGAATAGGTCTCAAATAATGGTGCAAAAATTTCCAGAATTTTTTTTTTACACCTGCGGAGTTATACTCTAGTCTGAAGAATACTGCAGTGATGAAATGCCCAAATTCTTAACCAGGAAGAAATGTGTAGTGATTTGGCAACCCAAAAACAGTTGCACGGCAATAGATATTATCCTTTTTAATTTGTTTATGTTTCTATCCCCAAGGGTTAGGTATTCAAGGGTTCTACAGATAAGGGTTTTCCTTGTGATATAGCACTCTGATATACGTTTGAGGTCCAACAGTAGTACTTGGACCAATATCGCAGGGCACTAACTAAGGATGCTAGACCGTGCCCTTAGTTGTACTACCCAACTACCCAGGTACTAGAGAGTATCTTCTTGAGTTTTTTTCTCAGTGGCACTATAGCAGTTAGGTGGTTGATCGGTTTATCTAAAGAGGGCTTCAGGTAGTTTAGGCCGATCCATACACAGGTGTTGTCTGATGCGCAACCACTTGAAGGGGTACCAACAGGGGTTACAAGGGTGGCCAACAGATGTGCGTGTAAGTACCACTTGTATTTCCTACGTGTATGAATCCCTCAATCGTGGGTTTATGCATGTAACGACATATCTCTATGGATTAAAGACGATGGAATACGTCTCTACCCTGGAAAAAAAATTAACCCACAATTTCTGCCGACGAAAGTGCTCTGATACCACTTGAAATATTCCAGATATAAAAAGTATGCATAATAGAAATAAAATGATAGAAATGGAAGATAAACAACAATATAACCATAACAACACCACAATAATATTGAAATCATATCAAAATAACAACAGACAGAGCACTTTGATTTTGAGAGCAACGTTCACGAGCCTCTTTGAGGGGGCAACCTCCAGTCGATAAAATCTCTATTACAATAATATCGAAGCTAGGGTTCTCATACCCTTGACTCATATTTATACTAAATATTTCTATCAAAAGAAGAATCTAGAGGAAGATCCTTCTAGAAGAGAAAGCTTTTATTAGGTCTTCTTACATTAGACTTATTCTACTTTATTGCAAGGCCTTATTAATATTTCCCTTTATTACATCTGAATATATTGTTCTACCTATGTGCGGGTTAGGTCCCTAAAATATTGATTGCAAGCGAACACGTGTAGTTCTTGGGGCCCTTGTTATCAACTTCAGGTCATTCTAGGCCCAAGTTTGACCAGCCCCAAATGAAGGCTATTTGGAAGAAGTAGAATTATGGGTTTAAAAATAAAAAATAATATTTTGATACCCATTTGAGAGATGCAAGTGGGTTCCCGAGCACTCGTAACGTGAGGCATTCTTTGGCCCATTTTGATCAAATTCATATCATTTCAGGGTTGATTCTGGTTAACCCCGAATGAAGGTGATTTTTGAAAAGAAAAATTCTTCATTTGCAAATATGAAATCATATTTGGATGCCCATTTGAGATTTGTACACGTGGTATTGATTGTAAGCGAAGACATGTAGTTCTTGGGCCCCTTTTTCTCAACTTCAGGTCATTCTAGTCCCAAGTTTGACCAGCCCTTTATGAAGGTTATTTGGAAGAAGTGGAATTATGGGTTTAAAAATACAAAATAATTTTTTGATACCCATTTGAGAGATGCAAGGTAACGCAGAGGCATTCTTTTTCCCATTTCGATCAAATTCGTATTGTTTTAGGGTTGATTCTGGTTAACCCCGAATGAAGGTGATTTTTGAAAAGCAAAATTCTTCATTTGAAAATATGAAATCATATTCGGATACCCATTTGAGAGTTGTACACGTCGTCCTAATTACGAGCGAAGACGTGTAGTTCTTGGGCCGTTTTTTCTCAACTTTGGGTCATTTTATGCCCAAGTTTGACCAGCCCCAAATGAAGGCTATTTAGAGGAATTGGAATTATGGGTTTAAAAATACAAAATAATTTTTCGATACATATTTGAGAGATACAAGTGGGATCTCGAGCAGTCGTAATGTGAGGCATTCTTTGGCCCATTTCGATCAAATTTGTATCATTTTAGGGTTGATTCCGGTTAACCCCAAATGAAGGTGATTTTTGAAAAGAAAAATTCTTCATTTGCAAATATGAAATCATATTTGGATACCCATTTGAGAGTTGTATATGTGGTATTGATTGTAAGCGAAGACATGTAGTTCTTGCGCCCCTTTTTCTGAACTTC
Organism: Picea glauca; assembly: GCA_000966675.3. Classification (NCBI taxonomy): domain Eukaryota; kingdom Viridiplantae; phylum Streptophyta; class Pinopsida; order Pinales; family Pinaceae; genus Picea; species Picea glauca. The sequence continues at coordinate 491,955 of JZKD02S0653118.1, read as the reverse complement.
GAGTCATTCTAGCCTCGAGTTTTGACCAACCTCAAACGAAGGATATTTGGAAGAAGTGGAATTATGGATTTAAAAATATAAAATAATTTTTTGATACCCATTTGAGAGACATAAGTGGGTTCCCGAGCTATCGCAACGTTGAGGCATCCTTTGCCCATTTCGATCAAATACATATCGTTTTAGGGTTGATTTTGGTTAACCCTGAATGAAGGTGATTTTTGAAAAGAAAAATTCTTCATTTGCAAATACAAAATCATATTTGGATACCCATTTGAGAGTTGTACACATGGTCTTGATTGTGAGCGAAGACGTGCAGTTATTAGGTCCCTTTTTCTCAACTTCTGGTCATTTTAGGCCCAAGTTTGACCAGCCCAGAATGAAGGCTATTTGGAAGAAGTGGAATTATGGGTTTAAAAATACAAAATATTTTTTTTATACCCATTTGCGAGATGAAAGTGGGTTACTGACTGCTCGTAACTTTGAGGCATTATTTATCCCATTTTGATCAAATTTGGTTCGTTTTAGGGTTGATTCTAGTTAACCCCGAATGAAGGTGATTTTTGAAAAGAAAAATTATTCATTTACAAATATGAAATCATATTTGGATACCCATATGAGAGTTGTACACATGATCGTAATTGCAAGCAAAGACGTGTAGTTTTTGGGCCCCTTTTTCTCAACTTCGAAGTCATTTTAGGCCCAAGTTTGACCAGCCTTGAATGAAGGTTATTTATAAGAATTGGAATTATGGGTTTAAAAATATAAAATAATGTTTTGATACCCATTTGAGAGATGCAAGTGGGTTCTCGAGCACTCATAACGCTGAGGCATTGTTTGGCCCATTTCGATCAAATTAATATCGTTTTTAGGGTTTATTATGGTTAACCCCGAATGAAGGTGATTTTTGAAAAGAAAAATTCTTCAATTCCAAATATGAAATCATATTTGGATACCCATTTGAGAGTTGTGCATGTGGTCTTGATTGTGAGCTAAGACGTGTAGTTCTTGGGCATATTTTTCTCAACTTCGAGTCATTCTAGGCCCAAGTTTGACCAGCCCTGAATGAATGCTATTTAGAAAAAGTGGAATTATGGGTTTAAAAATATAAAATAATTTTTCAATACCCATTTGAGAGATGCAAGTGGGTTCATGATAGCTCATAACATTGAGGCATTCTTTGGCCAATTTCGATCAAATTCATATCGGTTTAGGGTTGATTCTGGTTAACCCCAAATGAAGGTGAATTTTGAAAATAAAAATCATTCATTTGCAAATATGAAAACATATTTGGATACCCATTTGAGATTTGTACACGTGGTCACGATTTCGGAAGAAGACGTGTAGTTCTTGAGCCCCTTTTTCTCAACTTCGAGTCATTCTAAGCGCAAGTTTGACCAGCCTCGAACGAAGGCTATTTGGAAGAAGTGGAATTATGGGTTTAAAAATATAAAATAACTTTTTGATACCCATTTGAGAGATATGGGTGGGTTCCCTAGCTCTTACAACGTTGAGGCATTCTTTGGTCCATTTCAAACAAATACGTATCATTTTTAGGGTCGATTCTGGTAAACCCCAAATGACGGTGATTTTTAAAAATACAAAGTCTTCATTTGCAAATATAAAATCATATTTGGATACCCATTTGAGAGTTGTGCATGTGGTCTGGATTGCAAGCGAAGACGTGTAGTTCTTAGGCCCATTTTTTCACAATTTCGGGTCATTCTAGGCCCATGTTTGACCATCCCTGAATGAAGGCTATTTGGAAGAAGTGGAATTATGGGTTTAAAAATAAAAAATAATTTTTTGATACCCATTTGAGAGATGCAAGTGGGTTCCCGAGCGCTCGTAACGCTGAGGCATTATTTTTCCGATTTCGATCAAATTCGTATCGTTTTAGGGTTTATTCTGGTTAACCCCGAATGAAGGTGATTTTTGAAAAACAAAATTCTTCATTTGCCAATATGAAATCATAATTCGATACCCATTTGAGTGTTTTACACATGGTCTTGATTGTGAGCGAAGATGTGTAGTTCTTGGGCCCCTTTTTCTCATTTTCGGGTCATTTTAGGCCCAAGTTTGCCCAGCCCCGAATGAAGGCAATTTGGAAAAGTGGAATTATGGGTTTGAAAATATAAAATAATTTTTTTATACCCATTTGAGAGATGCAAGTGGGTTCCCGAGCGCTTGTAATGTTGAGGCATTATTTGGCCCATTTCGATCAAATTCAAATCATTTTAAGGTTGATTATGCTTAACCCTGAATGAAGGCGATTTTTGAAAAGACAAATTCTTCATTTCCAAATATGAAATCATATTTGGATACCCATTTGAGAGTTATACACGTGGTCTTGATTGTGAGCGAAGATGTGTAGTTCTTGGGCCCCTTTTTCTTAACTTCCGGTCATTCTAGTCCGCAGTCTGACCAACCTCGAACGAAGGCTATTTGCAAGAAGTGGAATTATGGGTTTAAAAATACAAAATAACTTTTTGATATCCATTTGAGAGATTCAAGTGGGTTCTCGAGCGCTCGAAACCTTGAGGCATTCTTTTTCCCATTTTGATCAAATTTGTATCGTTTTAGGGTGGATTTTGGTTAACCCCAAATGAAGGTGATTTTTGAAAAGCAAAATTCTTCATTTGCAAATATGAAATCATATTTGGATACCCATTTGAGAGTTGTACACATGGTCCTAATTGTGAGAGAAGACGTGTACTTCTTGGGCCCCTTTTTCTCAACTTTGGATCATTCTAGGCCCAAGTTTGACCAGCCCCGAATGAAGGCTATTTAGAAAAAGTGGAATTATGGGTTTTAAAATATAAAATAAATTTTTGATACCCATTTGAGTGATGCAAGTGGGTTCCTGAGCGCTCAAAACGTTGAGGCATTATTTGGCCCATTTCGATCAAATTTGTATTGTTTTAGGGTTCATTACGGTTAACTGCGAATTAAGGTGATTTTTGAAAAGACAAATTCGTCATTTCCAAAGATGAAATAATATTTGGATACTCATTTTATAGTTGTACATGTGTTCCCTATTGCGAGAGAAGACGTGTAGTTCTTGGTCCCCTTTTTCTCAACTTCGGGACATTCTAGGCCCAAGTTTGACTAGCCCCAAATGAAGGCTATTTAGAAGAAGTGGAATTATGGGTTTAAAAATATAAAATAATATTTTGATACCCATTTGAGAGATGCAAGTGGGTTGTTGAGTGCTCGTAACGTTGAGGCATTCTTTGGCCCATTTCAATCAAATTCGTATCATTTTAGGGTTGATTCTGGTTAACCCCGAATGAAGGTGATTTTTGAAATTCTTCATTTGCAAATATGAAATTATATTTGGATACCCATTTGAGATTTGTACATGTGGTCTTGATTGTGAGCGAAGACGTGTAGTTCTTGGGCCCCTTTTTCTCAACTTCGAGTCATTCTAGTCCCAAGTTTGACAACCCCCAAATGAAGCCTATTTGGAAGAAGTGGAATTATGGGTTTAAAACTACAAAATAATTTTTTGATACTAAATTTGAGAGATGCAAGTGGGTTCCTGAGCGCTTGTAACGTTGCAACATTCTTTGGCCTGTTTCAATCAAATTCTGATCGTTTTAGTGTTGATTTTTGTTAACCGAGAATGAAGGTGATTTTTTAACAAAAAAATTCTTCAGTTGCAAATATGAAATCATATTTGGATACCCATATGAGAGTTTTACACATGGTCCTAATTGCGATCGAAGACGTGTAGTTATTCAGCCCCTTTATCTAACCTTCAAGTCATTCTAGGTCGAAGTTTGACCAGCCCCGAATGAAAACTATTTAGAAAAAGTGCAATTATGGGTTTAAAAATATAAAATATTTTTTTGATACCCATTTGAGAGATTCAAGTGGGTTCCTAAATGCTCGTAACATTGATGCATTCTTTGGCCCATTTCAATGAAATTCGTATCGTTTTAGGGTTGATTCTAGTTAACTCTGAATGAAGGTGATTTTTGAAACAAAAAATTCTTCATTTCCAAAGATGAAATCATATTTGGATACCCATATGAGAGGTGTACACGTGGTTCCGATTGCGGGAGAAGACGTGTAGTTCTTGGGCCCGTTTTTCTCAACTTCAGGTCATTCTAGGCCCAAGTTTGACCAACATCAAATGAAGGCTATTTGGAAGAAGTGGAATTATGGGTTTAAAAATATAAAATAATTTTTTCATACCTAATTGAGAGATATAGTTGGGTTCCTGAGCTCTCGCAATGTTGAGGCATTATTTGGCCCATTTCAATCAAATTCATATAGTTTTAGGGTTGATCCTGGTTAACCCCGAATGAAGGTGATTTTTGAAAACAAAAATTCTTCATTTGCAAATATGACATCATATTTGGATACCCATTTAAGAGTTGTATACATGGTCTTGATTGTGATCGAAGACTTGTAGTTTTTCGGTCCCTTTTTCTCAACTTCGAGTCATTCTAGGCCCAAGTTTAACCAGCCCCAAATTAAGTTTATTTGGAAGAAGTGGAATTATGGGTTTAAAAATACAAAATATTTTTTTGATACCCATTTGAGAAATACAAGTGGGTTCGCGAGCGCTCGTAACATTGAGGCATTCTTTTGCCCATTTTGATCAAATTCGTATCGTTTTAGGGTTGATTCTTGTTAACCCCGAATGAAGGTGATTTTTGAAAAGAAAAATTCTTCATTTGAAAATATGAAATCATATTTGGATACCCATTTGAGAGTTGTACATGTGGTCCTAACTGCGAGTGGGGACGTGTAGTTCTTGGGCCCCTTTTTCTCAACTTCGAGTCATTCTAGGCACAAGTTTGACTATCCACTAATGAAGGCTATTTAGAAGCAGTGGAATTATGGGTTTAAAAATATAAAATAATTTTTTGATACCCATTTGAGAGATGCAAGTGGGTTCTCTAGCACTCGTAACATTGAGGAATTCTTTGGCCCATTTCTATTAAATTTGTATCATTTTAGGGTTGATTTTGGTTAACCCCGAATGAAGGTGATTTTTGAAAAGAATAATTATTCATTTGCAAATATGAAATCATATTTGGATACCCATTTGAGATTTGTACACGTGGTCTTGATTGCAAGCGAAAACGTGTAGTTCTTGGGCCCCTTTTTCTCAACTTCGGGTAATTCTAGGCCCAAGTTTGACCAGCCCCAAATGAAGGCTATTTGGAATAAGTGGAATTATGGGTTTAAAATACAAAATAATTTTTTTATACCCATTTGAGAGATGCAAGTGGGTTTCAAAGCGCTCATAACGTTGAGGCATTCTCTTTCCCATTTCGATCATATTCGTATCGTTTTAGGGTCAATTCTGGTTAATCCTGAATGAAGGTGATTTTTGAAAAGGAAAATTCTTCGTTTGCAAATCTGAAGTCATATTTGGATACCAATTTGATATTTTTACATGTGGTCCTAATTGTAAGCGAAGACACATAGTTCTTGGGCCCCTTTTGCTCAACTTCGGATCATTCTAGGCCCAAGTTTGACCAACCCCAAACGAAGGATATTTAGAAAAAGTAGAATTATGGGTTTAAAAATAAAATAAAAATAAAAATGATACCCATTTGCGAGATACAAGTGGGTTACCGAGCGCTCGTAACATTGAGGCATTCTTTGGCCCATTTCTATCAAATTCATATTGTTTTAGGGTTGATTTTGGTTAACCTCGAATGAAGGTGATTTTTGAAACGACAAATTCTACATTTCCAAAGATGAAATCATATTTGGATACCCATTTAAGAGTTCTAGACGTGGTCTCGATTGCGAGAGAAGACATGTAGTTCTTGGGCCCATTTTTCTCAACTTCGGGTCATTCTAGGCCCAAGTTTGACCAGCCTCGAACAAAGGCTATTTGGAAGAAGTGGAATTATGGGTTTAAAAATACAAAATAATTTTTTGATACCTAATTGAGAGATATAGGTGGGTTCCCGAGCTCTCGCAAGATTGAGGCATTCTTTGGCCCATTTCGATCAAATTCATATAGTTTTAGGGTTGATTCTGGTTAACCACAAATGAAGGTGATTTTTGAAAAGAAAAATTCTTCATTTGAAATTATGACATCATATTTGGATACCCATTTGAGATTTGTACACGTGGTCTTGATTGTGAGAGAAGTCGTGTCATTCTTAGTCCCCTTTTTCTTAACTTCAGGTCATTCTAGGCCCAAGTTTGACTAGCCCCAAATGAAGGTTATTTGGAAGAAGTAGAATTATGGTTTTAAAAATACAAAATAATTTTTTGATATCCATTTGAGAGATGTAAGTGGGTTCGCGAGCGCTTGTAACGTTGAGGCCTTATTTTTCCCATTTCGATCAAATTCGTATCGTTTTAGGGTTGATTCTGGTTAACCCCGAATGAAGGTGATTTTTGAAGAGAAAAATTCTTCATTTGCAAATATGAAATCATATTTGGATACCCATTTAAGAGTTGTACACGTGGTCCTAATTGCAAGTGAAGACGTGTAGTTCTTGGACCCCTTTTTCTCAACTTCGGGTCATTCTAGGCCCAAGTTTGACCAGCCCCGAATGAAGGTTATTTAGAAGAAGAGGAATTATGGTTTAAAAATATAAAATAATATTTTTATACCCATTTGAGAGATGTAAGTGGGTTCCCGAGCGCTCGTAACATTGAGGTATTCTTTGGCCCATTTCGATCAAATCCGTATCATTTTAGGGTTGATTTTGGTTAGCCCCAAATGAAGGTGGTTTTTGAAAAAGAAAAATCTTCATTTCAAAATATGAAATCATATTTCGATACCCATTTTAGAGTTGTACATGTGGTCTTGATTGCGAGCGAAGACGTGTAGTTCTTCGGCCCCTTTTTCTCAACTTTGGGTCATTCTAGGCCCAAATTTGACCAGCCTCAAACGAAGGCTATTTGAAAGAAGTGGAATTATGGGTTTAAAAATATAAAATATTTTTTTGATACCCATTTGAGAGATATAGGTGTGTTCCCGAGCTCTCGTAACATTGAGTCATTCTTTGGCCAATTTCAATCAAATTCATATCGTTTTAGGGTTGATTTTGGTTAACCCTGAATTAAGGTGATTTTTGAAAAGAAAAATTATTGATTTGCAAAGATGAAATCATATTTGGATACCCATTTGAGAGTTGTACACGTGGTATCGATTCTGAGCGAAGACGTGTAGTTCTTGGGTCACTTTTTTCTCAATGTCGTGTAATTCTAGGCCCAAATTTGACCAGCCCCAAATGAAGGCTATTTGGAAGAAGTGGCATTATGGGTTTAAAAATATAAAATAATTTTTTGATACCCATTTCAAAGATGCAAGCAGGTTCCCGATATCTCCTAACGTTGAAGCATTCTTTGGCCCATTTCGATCAAATTCGTATTGTTTTAAGGTTTATTCTGGTTAATCCCAAATGAACGTGATCTTTGAAAAGAAAAATTCTTCATTTGCAAATATGAAATCATATTTGGATACCCATTTGAGATTTGCACATGTGTTCTAGATTGTGAGAAAAGATGTGTAGTACTTGGGCCCCTTTTTCTCAACTTCGGGCCATTCAAGGCCCAAGTTTGACCAGCCCCGAATGAAGGCTATCTGGAAGAAGTGGAATTATGGGTTAAAAAATAAAAAATAATTTTTTGATACCCATTTGAGAGATGCAAGTGAGTTCCTGAGTGATCGTAACGTAGCAACATTCTTTGGCCCATTTTGATCAAATTTGTATCGTTTTAGGGTTGATTCTGGTTAGCCCCGAATGAAGGTGATTTTTTAAAAGAAAAATTCTTCATTTGCAAATATGAAATAATATTTGGATACCCATATGAGAATTGTACACGTGGTCCTAATTACAATCGAACACGTGTTGTTATTGGGCCCCTTTTTCTCAACTTCGGGTCATTCTAGGCCCAAGTTTGACCAACTTCGAATGAAGGCTATTTAGAAAAAGAGGAATTATGGGTTTAAAAATATAAAATAATTTTTTGATACCCATTTGAGAGTTGAAAGTGTTTTCCCGAGCGCTTGTAACGTTGAGGCTTTCTTTGGCCCATTTTGATCAAAGTCATATCGTTTTAGGGTTTATTCTGGTTAACCATGAATAAAGGTGATTTTTGAAAAGACAAATTATTTATTTCCAAATATGAAATCATATTTGCATACCCCTTTGATAGTTGCACACGAGTTCCTGATTGCGGAAGAAGACATGTAGTTCTTGGGCCCCTTTTTCTCAACTTCGGGTCATTCTAGGCCCAAGTTTGACCAACCTCGAATGAAGGTTATTTGGAAGAAGTGGAATTAAGGGTTTAAGAATATAAATAAATTTTTCATACCCATTTGAGAGATATAGGTGGGTTCCTAAGATCTCACAACGTTGAGGCATTCTTTGGCCTATTTCTATCAAATTCGTATCATTTTAGGGTTGATTTTTGTTAACCTCGAATGAAGGTGATTATTGAAAATCAAAAATCTTCATTTGCAAATATGAAATCATATTTGGATACCCATTTGAGAGTTGAACATTTGGTCTTGATTGTGAGTGAATACGTGTAGTTCTTGGGGCCCTTTTTCTCAACTTCGGGTCATTCTAGGCCCAAGTTTGACCAGCCCCGAATGAAGGCTATTTGGAAGAAGTAGACTTATGAGTTTATAAATACAAAATAATGTTTCGATACCCATTTGAGAGATGCAAGTGGTTTCCTATACGCTCGTAACTTTTAGGCATTCTTTTTCCCATTTCGATCAAATTTGTATCGTTTTAGGCTTGATTCTGGTTAACCCCGAATGAAGGTGATTTTTGAAAAGAAAAATTCTTCATTTGAAAATATGAAATCATATTTGGATACCCATTTGAGAGTTGTAAATGTGGTCCTCATAGCGAGCGAGGACGTGTAGTTCTTGGGCCCCTTTTTCTCAACTTCGGGTCATTATAGGCCCAATTTTGACCAGCCACGAATGAAGGCTATTTAGAAGAAGTGGAATTATGGGTTTTAAAATATAAAATAATTTTTTGATACCCATTTGAGAGATGAAAGTGGGTTCTCGAGCACTCGTAACGTCGAGGAATTCTTTGGCCCATTTCGATCAAATTTGTATCGTTTTAGGGTTGATTCTGATTAACCCTGAATGAAGGTGATTTTTGAAAAGAAAAATTCTTCATTTACAAATGTGAAATCATATTTGGATTCCAATTTGAGAGTTGTACACATGGTCTTGATTGTGAGCGAAGACGTGTAGTTCTTGGGCCCCTTTTTCTCAACTACGGGTCATTCTAGGCCCAATTTTGACCAGCGTCGAATGAAGGCTATTTGGAAGAAGTGGAATTATGGGTTTAAAAATACAAAAATAATTTTTTGATTCCCATTTCAAAGATGCAAGTGGGTTCCCGATCGCTCGTAACGTTGAGGCATTCTCTTTCCCATTTCAATCAAATTCGTATCGTTTTAGGGTCAATTCTGGTTAATCCTGAATGAAGGAGATTTTGGAAAAGAAAAATTCTTCCTTTACAAATATGAAATCATATTTGGATACCCATTTGAGAGTTGTATAGGTGATCCTAATTTCAAGTGAAGACATGTAGTTGTTGGGCCCCTTTTTCTCAACTTTGGGTCATTCAAGGCCCAAGTTTGACTAGCCCCGAACGAAGGCTATTTAGAAAAAGTGGAATTATGGGTTTAAAAATATAAAATAATTTTTTGATACCCATTTGAGAGATCCAAGTGGGTTTTCAAGGGCTCGTAACATTGAGGCATTCTTTGGCCTATTTCAATAAAATTTGCATCATTTTAGGGTTGATTCTAGTTAACCCCGAATGAGGGTAATTTTTGAAAAGAAAAAATCTTCATTTCCAAAGATGAAATCATATTTGGACACCCATTTAAGAGTTGTACATGTGGTCTCGATTACAAGAGAAGACTTGTAGTTCTTGGGCCCGTTTTTCTCTACTTCGGGTCATTCTTGGCCTAAGTTTCACCAGCCTCGAACGAACGCTGGAAGAAGTGGAATTATGGGTTTAAAAATATAAAATAATTTTTTGATACCTAATTGAGACATATAGGTGGGTTCTCGAGCTCTCGCAACATTGAGGCATTCTTTGGCCCATTTCGATCAAATTCATATAATTTAGGGTTGATTCTGATTTCGATCAAATGGAGTCTTTGTGGTGCTCTGATTTTTCACCACGCATCATCTCGATCCAACGGTCCATGACTATCCTTTCTGACGTGGTCTGCCATATTCACCTTCTAGATCTGACGGCCTAGATCACACCTTGATCCAACAGCTAGGATCATTTTTCCATTTTGTATTTCACGATTTCAGCACTTTGCGATTTTGCCACTTCGCGATTTCGCCTTCTTATGATGAAGGGTCTCAAGCCTTCAAGTCTCGATCTACAAAACTCTGAAATGGAGTCAAACCAACATATTTCAGCATTTCACATTTCGCCTCTTCTTTCTCTTTAATGAACGTCCAGGTTCTCCCTGATCCAACGATGGTCGGATCTTACGCTCAGATATGACGCCTAAGATTTGTCCTCCTCTTCTGTGTGTTCTTCTTGTCTAAATTCATATCTGACGGTCATCGGGGATTCGGGATGGGGTCCAATGATCACTGATGATCCTCCTCTTCCATTATCACTGCGCTGCTAATCATGTTGTTCTTTGCCATCATTTTTCTTGCCATCAATGCACACTCTGATCCTGCCATCAATGACAAGCTCACTTTGCTTGTTAAACCTGCCAACAATCCTCTGCACTATCTCTTCTGAACTTATCGAGCTTGCTCTGTAGTGTCTTCCTAAAATACTTCTTGTAATCATTCCATATTCATTTTTGTCCTTGCCATCAATGACAAGTATATGTTGCATGTTAAACATTTACCAACAATCTCCCCCTTTGGCATTGATGGCAACTAAGGCACCAGAATTCTTTTCTCCCCCTTTGACATCAATGTCAAAGAGAACATGCTCCCCCTAAGCTGTTGTAGTATTTTTAGGAGGTATCAAATATTAAACCAACAGAAACTCCCCCTGACCTGATGGACTCTCTTAGATGTGAGACGGGATGACACCCAGCTTCTGTCTAAGATATTCAAAAGGTGTCTTGGCTAGGGGTTTAGTAAAGATGTCTGCAATTTGTTTTGTAGTGGGAATGTAATGGACCTGAACAATCTGATTGGTGACCTGCTCTCTCAGAAAATGATATTTTATGGGAATATGCTTGGTCTTGGAGTGGAATACAGGATTTTTAGACACACTAATGGAACTAGTGTTATCATAATGAATTGGGATCCGTGCAGTGTATTTTACCTCTAAGTCTGCAAGTGTCTAAATCATCCATAATACCTGAGTGCAATAGGTAGCAGCAGCAATGTACTCTGCCTCTGTGGTTGATAAAGAAATGGAACCTTGCTTTTTACTAAGCCATGCTACTAAATAATCACCTAGGAAGAATGCTCCTCCATTGGTGCCTTTTCTCTCATCAACACAGTTTGCCCAATCTGCATCTGAATAAGAAGTTAACTGAAAATTCTGATTTCTAGGATACCACAGACCATAAGTCACTGTTTCTCTTAAATACCTGAATATCCTTTTGACAGCTTGCAAATGACTCTATTTAGGTGCAGCCTGATATCTTCCTACCATTCCTACAGCATGCATTATTTCTGGGCAAGATGTTGTGATGTACAGCAGGCTACCTATCATTGATCGATATGAGATTTGATCCACATCAGGTGAAACATCATCCTTGCTTAATTTACATCCAGTTACCATAGGTGTACCCACAGGTTTAGAATCTTCCATTTGAAACCTTTTCAACATTTCTCTTAGATATTTTTCTTGAGAAATGGACAT
>JZKD02S0653118.1:462725-477977 GCA_000966675.3 Picea glauca | reverse complement strand
CTTATTATAGCATTTATATCCTTTACTGTTTGTAGCATACCCTAAGAAGATACCTTCATCAGCCCTGTCATCATATTTGTCGAGGTTCTCATCATTATTCTTTATGTAGCATTTAATCCCAAAGACTCTGAAGTGTTTGATTGAGGTAGATCTTCCAAACCATAATTCATAAGGTGTCTTATCACTTTGTGGTCTGAGGTGGGATTTGTTAATCACGTGGACTGTTGTGTGTATTGCTTCTACCCAGTAGGTTTGACCAATGTTCTTCTCATTCATCATTGACCTGGCCATTTCCTGCATTGTTCTGTTTTGCCTCTCAACTACTCCATTTTGTTGTGGAGTTCTTGGGATTGTGTATTCTCTCTTGATCCCATGCTCACCGCAGAATTCCTTGAAGTCTCTTGACATAAACTCTCCTCCCCAGTCTGATCTTACTGCCTTTAACCTCTTCCCTGTTTGAGTCTCAGTTAAAGCCTTAAATATTTTAAACTTCTCAAATGCTTCAGCTTTTTCTTTGAGAAAAAAGTCTGGATTAATCATCGATAATCAGAATGAATTAGTTTTCTTTCCCTGTGCCTTCCTATCTTGATGGTCCACATAAATCCATATGAACTAGTCGGAGTGGTTTTTATGTTGAAGTAAAACTCTTGGACTTAAACTGTGTCCTATTTTGCTTCCCTACTTGGCAGGGTTTACACATTGAATTTTGGGGCTTTGATATCCTCGAAAGATCTTGTACTGCCTCGAGTTTTTTGAGTTTGATTAAGTGGTCAAAGTTTAGATGTCCAAGTATCCTATGCCATAACTAGCTTTCATCATGTCTGCTTAGATGACATTCTTCTCTATTTTCTTTTATCACATATACATTATTTTATGTCCTTATGCCTTTGGCCACCACTTGTCCTGAGGTCACAGATTTTATCTTGCAGTCCTTGGATGTGAACACCACTTCACATCCTCTGTCACACATTTGACTTACACTGAGAAGATTATGTTTCATCCCATCTACAAGTAGAACATCTTGGGATTTTCCTTTTCCATTACTTAATCTCACCATCCCTTTGCCCTTTATTTTCCCTGTAGCATCATTTCCAAAGGTTACATTTCCTGATTTGCTTTCACTTAGAGATAGAAACTTGCCTTTGTCTCTCATCATGTGTTTGGAGCATCCATTGTCTATATACCAAGGGTTTTTTTTTCTTTGAGTGGACAACACTGATCCACACTTGTCACTTTCCTTCTTCTTCCAAAACTTGACATTTTCAGCAGGGGATTTTGAATCTGGTTCATATTCTCTTAAACGACAGTCAATAGATTTGCGTCCATAGTTATGATAGATGTAGCATTCAATCTCATTATTCAATAGGTCAAACTTATTGGTGCGGCGTTGTCTACTCGTTGACTGTTGATTATTTCTTGACCTCTTTAATTGCATGTCCCTGGACTTAATTTGGCAATTGGCAATCAGTGAAGGTTTGTTACTTGGTTGCATCATTCTTTGTTGTGGCAAGTATTTATTCCTTTGAAATCTTAATTTCTCATGTCTAAGTCTTAAGGAACAATTTACAGCTTTGTGACCAAAGTTACAACAGTAGAAACAATAGCCATAGAAAAATTCTTTATACCTAGAAAATGGTTGTCTTCTTTGACCAAATCGATTTCTTCCAAGCTGATGACGTCTTTCAATAGTGAGTGCATTACTTCTTTGTTCTACATATTCAGATATGGCATCTTTTACCTTACTCGTCCTGGGCGGCTGATTGTCTTCCTTTGTTTCTGCAGGTTTGTTATTGTCATTAGTTGTACTTTTGACAAACTTGATGGGTTCTTCATTTCCTGGCTTACCACTGATTGATCCCTCTTCATAACCCAGGCCATTTTTTAGCTTTGGATTCCTTTGTTGATTCAGAATGGTGGCTAATCCTTCTGAGGCCTTGATACTTGACAAATTCTGATTATACAAGGCTTGAAACTTCTCCATTTCTTTCCTCGTTTTCACTACTTCTTGTTCTAATGCTTCACATCTTGCCTTCTTTTCTGATAGTTGTTGTTTCAAAATCTCTTCAATTTTCTTTGCCTCTTCCAATTCTACTTTTAGTAGGACAAGGTCTTCATCAGGTTCTTTATTGTGTTTCTCAAACTGTATCAACAATTGTCTTTGCTTTCTGTTCTTAATTCTTAGTCTGTCAATCTCTTCCAGTGCACTGATCAGTTCTCCTTCCATGTCAACCACAGCTTCTTCTTCATTAGCATCACTCTATGTGTTGTTATTGTCATAGTCTTGTTTTTCCATAAGTATGAAGTCATTTAGTTTATCTTCAATAGATGAATCATTGTCTTCATCATCTGAAGGATCATCATCATTATTTACACAAAGACTTTTCTTCTTAAAGTTATTCTCTTTAAAGAAATTTTTGTGTTTGTATTTCTTCTCATCATCAAAAGTCTGATCCTTTCCTTTGTGGGGACATTTATTTGAAAAATGACCTATCCTACCACAGTTGAAGCATTTGAAAGGTAGTTTACCTTTGTATTTGCTTGATCCCTTCTTCAGTCTCTTCACAAATTTTGCTTCAATTTCATCGGGCTTAGAATCCTCATTTGTGTTTGCCTTAAATGATGTTTCTCTAGAGGTGGGTTTATCTTTAACTATTCTCATTTCATATGTAGTCATTGTTCCTAGAAGTTGATCAAACTCCAAGGTTTTTAGATCATTAAGTTCTTCTATAGCAGAGACCTTCGGGTTGAACCTATCTGGGAGAGATCTCAAGATTTTCTGAACTAAAGAAGGTTCCTCAATTGTTTCACTAAGTGCCTTCATTGCATTTACCATTTCTTCTACTCTCAGAAAATATTTTCCAACAGTTTCATCTTCCTTCATCTTCAGTTGTTCAAACTATATTCTGTAGGTTTGAATCTTGGCATCCTTTACCTTTTCATTACCTTCACAATTGTTAATGAGTTTGTCCCACATTTCTTTGTTAGTTCCTAGGTGCATAAATTTCACGAATTCTACTTCTGCAGGCCCACTCAAGATAGTATTCATAGCCTTAGCATTGAAGCTAAATTCTAGCTTGTCATCCTTATTAGCTAGCACAACTGGCTTTACATAACTAGTGTCTACCACATCCCAGACATCTGCACCTAAATCCATTATGTAGGTTCTCATTCTAACTTTCCAGAAGGCAAATTTTGTTCCATTGAACAGTGGGGCCTTATTGGTTGAATTTTCTTCATGGCTTGACATGTTTAAGCTCTAGGATATACCTTTAGATAAAAGGGGTTGGATCTGATACCAATTGTTGGACAACTAAGAGGGGGGGGTGAATCAGTTGTTATTGTGCTTAAACAATTATGCTTCTTTTAAAATCCTTACAAGGCACTCAATGATGATCACAATAATGCAGGGAAATAAAAAAATGGCACATTCAGCATCAGTCACATATATGAGAAACACAGAGATAGATATTTCTGGAGGAAACCCATACAAGGTAAAAACCTATTCTTCCTTATATGATAAGTATTATTTACATTCTTTACATTATCATACATATGAGCACCAACTCATTGTGAGGCTACAACATTTGTTTTTTCAAGCTGCAACTTGCTGAGAGCACCAACTCTCTGTTTTCTCTAGCACCCACTAGAAGGAAGCACCAACTCCCTGATTTCTCTAGCACCAACTAAAAGGAAGCACCTACTCCCTGGTTTCTCTAGCACCAACTAGAAGGAAGCTACTACTCCTTGTGTTCAAGCACCCACTTGAACCTCTGAGGACACCAGTCCTCCCTAGCACTTCCTCGCCCCCCCTGGATTATCAATATGTGTTACTGAAACTTATTACAGTGATATAATGTTTAACAACAGCTTACCAGTCTCATCACTGTTCTGCAAGATATTGCTGCTTCATCTACCTCACGGTCTTCCTGCAAGCATACATTGCACTTTCTATTCTTCTTCCTTTTGTGCTCTGTACTCCATTCTCGTTCAATGCCCCTTTTCTCTTCTAGCCATACCAACTCCTACACTTTTCCTCCTTCTTCCTGCATGCATCACCCACCGCAGCAACAACAACTCCAACAGAAACAACTCTAATAGAAACAACAACCACATCTCTTCTCTGTACCATGTACTTATAGCTTCTGTGCACCTTGTGCATGAATGCATGCAATACCTCTGCATACTCACACCGCGCCAATATCCTCCACCTCTCGAGTGCTCTGCCTGATCATCACAACTCTTCAGCTTCTCTGGTGGTTCCCACCACGCGTCCAGCATCACTAGGTGTTCTGCTGAGATTCCTCAGCCTCTCTGGTAGTTGAGACTCTTCATCTTCCCTGTTACAGTCAAGCTCACCCTCTTTGTTTCAGCTACAAGCTCCAACCCTATTCCAGTTGTCAATCGCCCCTATGACCTATCTTCATCCCATTGGAAGATTCCTAGAGACTCTTCAACTCCTCTGGCAGAAACCATCAATGGTTTCTAGAGGTTACACTGTGAGGAGAAATATTAGCCCTCCGATTATGCTCAAATTCACCTGCACCATTGGATTAAATCTTAAGGGTATTGTCGTTATTTACCCGTTTTTCACTTTCACAATTTGGAGATTCTACGATGAGACATCTTGACTCTCCATGTCACAAGCTCCGAACAGGAGCTTGGCTGCTCTAGCTCCCTCCTCTACATGACCACAGGCGGTGACCATCCATTACAACGAAAATTCACCTTTTTGGTATTTCAGCATTCATATCATCCAGTGTCTCGACACTCCCAAATGCGATCCCCGAAATTCTGAGGCGGAGATCATCTGCACTAGTTCCTTCCTCCATGTGACCACACGCGGTGACCACAGGCTACACTAAAAGGTGCTTCGAACTCATGATATTCATCAACCCTAATTGACGGTCCACGATCTCGATGAATCAACGATCCAGATCTTTTCACAATCTCACATCTTGTTGTTCCTTAGATGGAGGTTCTCGTCACTCCAAGTCGCGATAGGTGAAACTCTAAGATGGAGCTCAGATCGACAGTCCACATTCTTGGTGAATTAACGGTCCAGATCTTATCGTGAGTTCGCATCTCACGATTCCTATGATAGAGGTTCTCGTCACTCCAAGTCGCAATAGGCAAAGCTCTGAGATGGAGCTCAGATCGACGGTCCACATTCTTGGTGAATTGACGATCCAGATCTTATCATGAATTCACATCTAGCGATTCCTGTGATGGAGGTTCTCATCACTCCAAGTCGCAATAGGTGAAGCTCTGAGATGGAGCTTAGATCAATGGTCCAGAATCCTTGGTGATCTGACGGTCAAGATATTTTCGTGATCTCGCATATCGCAAGTTTGAACCTCTTTCCTTTGGATTTCCCGATCTGTGAAACTCCGAAATGGAGTCTTTGTGGTGCTCTGATTTTTCACCACGCATCCTCTTGATCCAATGGTCTACGACTATCCTTTCTGACATGGTCTGCCATATTCACCTTCTGGATCTGATGGCCTAGATCACACCTTGATCCAACGGCTAGGATCATTTCACCATTTTTCATTTCGCGATTTCGGCACTTCGCAATTTCGCCACTTCGCGATTTCACCTTCTTATGATGAAGGGTCTCAAGCCTTCAAGTCCGGATCTATGAAACTCCGAAATGGAGTCAAACCAACATATTTTGGCATTTTTCATTTCACCTCTTCTTGCTCTTTAATGAACGTGTAGGTTCTCCCTGATCCAACGATGGTCGTATCTTACACTCAGATCTGACGCCTAAGATCTGTCCTCCTCTTCTATGCGTTCTTCTTGTATGAATTCATATCTGACAGTCATCGGGGATTTGGGATGGGGTCCAACGATCACTGATGCTCCTCCTCTTCCATTATCACTGTGCTGCTGATCATGATGATCTTTTCCATCGTTGTTCTTTCCATCATTGATCCTACCATCAATGACAAGCTCACTTTGTCTGTTAAACCTGCCAACAATCCTCTGCACTATCTCCTCTGAACTTATCAAGCTTGCTCTGCAGCGTCTTCCTAAAATACTTCTGATACTTCTTCTTGTACTCATGCCATCTTCGTTGTTGTCCTTGCCATCAATGACAAGCATATGCTGCCTGTTAAACATTTACAAACACTTGAGTCCCTTTATCTCAATGTCGTGTCATTCTAGGCCCAAATTTGACCATCCCCAAATGAAGGTTATTTGGAAGAAGTGGCATTATGGGCTTAAAAATAAAAATATTTTTTTGATACCCATTTCAAAAATGCAAGTCGGTTCCCGATATCTCCTAAATTGAGGCATTCTTTGGCCCATTTCGATCAAATTCGTATTGTTTTAAGGTTTATTCTGGTTAATCCCGAATGAAGGTGATCTTTGCAAAGAAAAATTCTCCATCTGCAAATACGAAGTCATATTTGGATACCCATTTGAGAGTTGTACATGTGGTAGTGATTGTGAGCGAAGACGTGTAGTACTTGGACCCCTTTTTCTCAACTTCGGGTCATTCTAGGCCCAAGTTTGGCCAACCCTGAATGAAGGCTATTTTGGAAGAAGTGGAATTATGGGTTTAAAAATACAAAATAATTTTTTGATACCCATTTGAGAGATGCAAGTGGGTTCCTGAGCGATAATAATATTGTGGCATTCTTTGGCCCATTTCGATCAAATTCACATCGTTTTAGGGTTGATTCTGGTTAACCTCGAATGACGGTGATTTTTGAAAAGAAAAATTCTTCATTTGAAAATATGAAATCATATTTGGATACCCATATGAGAGTTGTACATGTGGTCCTAATTGCAATCGAAGATGTGTTGTTCTTGGGCCCCTTTTTCTCAACTTCGGGTCACTCTAAGCCCAAGTTTGACCAGCCTCGAATAAAGTTTGTTTAGAACAAGTTTAATCAAGGGGTTGCTAATACGAATTATTTTTTGATACCCATTTGAGAGATGCAAGTGGGTTCCCGAGCGCTCCTAATGTTGAGGCATTATTTGGCCCATTTTGATCAAATTCGTATCGTTTTAGGGTTGATTTCGGTTAACCCCGAATGAAGGCGATTTTTGAAAAGACAAATTCTTCATTTCCAAAAATGAAATCATATTTGGATACCCAGTTGATAATTGTACACATGTTCCCGATTGCGGGAGAATACGTGTAGTTCTTGGGCCTCTTTTTATTAACTTCGAGTCATTCTAGGCAAAAGTTTGACCAGCCTCAAATGAAGGTTATTTCGAAGAAGTGGAATTATGGGTTTAAAAATATAAAATAATTTTTTGATACCCATTTGAGAGATATAGATGGGTTCCCGAGCTCTTGCAATGTTGAGGCATTCTTTGGCCCATTTCGATCAAATTTGTATCATTTTAGGGTTGATTCTGGTTAACCCCGAATGAAGGTGATTTTTGAAAAGAAAAATTACTCATTTGCAAATATGAAATCATATTTAGATACCCATTTGAGAGTTGTACATGTGGTCTTGATTGCAAGCGAAGACGTGTAGTTCTTGGGCCCCTTTTCTCAACTTTGGGTCATTCTAGGCCCAAGTTTGAATAGCCTCGAATGAAGGCTATTTGGAAGAAGTGGAATTATGGGTTTAAAAATACAAAATAATTTTTTGATACCCATTTGAGAGATGCAAGCGGTTTCTTATGCGCTCGTAATGTTGAGGCATTCTTTTTTCCATTTGGATCAAATTCGAATCGTTTTAGGGTTGATTTTGGTTAACCCCGAATGAAGGTGATTTTTGAAAAGAAAAATTCTTCATTTGAAAATATGAAATCATATTTGGATACCCATTTTAGATTTATTTACGTGGTCCTAATTGCGAGTGCGGATGTGTAGTTCCTGGGGCCCTTTTTCTCAACTTTGGGCCATTCTAGGCCCAAGTTTGACCAGCCACAAATGAAGGCTATTTAGACGAAGTGGAATTATGGGTTTAAAAATATCATATAATTTTTTGATACCTATTTGAGATATGCATGTGGGTTCCTAAGCACTCGTAACATTGAAGCATTCTTTGGCCCATTTCGATCAAATTTGTATCGTTTTAGAGTTGATTCTAGTTAACCCTGAATGAAGATGATTTTTGAAAAGAAAAATTCTTCATTTGAAAATATGAAATCATATTTGGATACCCATTTGTGAGTTGTACATGGGTTCTTGATTGCGAGAAAAGACGTGTAGTTCTTGTTAATTAAGATTGGTTGTCATTGATGTCAACCCTTGAAGAAATCTTGGTAGCACAAAGGTTTGGGTAATGGACCCAAGTTTGTTTGATGTAAATATGACTCATTATTGTCTTTTCTTGGTTGATAATAATTACAAATGGATCAACTCCAAAGTGGTCCCCTTATGGTGAAATCCTTCACGGTAAGACGCTTTGCAGATTGAGTTATCCTAGAAGTATGGTTAGAGAACCCATACTTATTTGTGGAATAATGAGATGAAGGTTAATGAATTTTTAAGTGAAACTATCCTATATGCATATTTCTTTTCATGCCATTTCCGGTGGTATGTGCAACGTCACATAACTCCTCACGGTTAGAGAGTTATGGCCATGAGAAGTTGGAGAACCCGGGTTTGGGTAATGGACACAAGTTTGTTTGATGGATAATAGTATGAGTTTTGATATATTTTTAGGTAATACTATTCTATATGGATAGTACATGTCATTCCATTTATGGTGGTATGTGGAATGTCACATAACTCCTCACGGTTTGAGAGTTATGGTCTTACGAAATTGGAGGACCCTCATATGTCATCTAGAAGCCCCAAAAGATCAAAGTAGTCAAAGTGGTTTAAGATATTTTTGAAGGTAAATAATAAATTGAAGTGTTGAGTGTACTATAATTCAATGTGAATACAAAATAAATTATTTAAATAATAAATTTAATGGAGAAATTAGAAGTGGGTTAACCCTAAAATAAGGAAAGTGGGCAAAGTGACCTAGAAGATGTTTTTAAGGAAGCTACTTGGAGAGTATAAATAAGAGGAAAGGATCTACCATTTTAAATCACACTTGAGATTATTGAATATCTATAGGTTTCTGAGGTAACCAAAGGATATCTAAGCCAAATTTCAGAGGGAAGGTGAAGAAAAGAAGAGCGAAATTCAAGGGAGGATAAATTCTTTTGATGATGCTTTCTAAGGTATGTTATTTACAGGTCATCTCACCATTTTTGAAATATTTTTTTTCTAGAATGATTCAGACCATGAAATTGATATTACATTGAGGAAACATATCCAAGTATCTGTGGTAAAAAAAGCAGTTTCTGGGTCGTTGTATTTTGGAGTTACAGTCTGTGGAAAATAGGGTTTGTGGTTAGTCCTGAAACTAGTCTAAAACAGGTGTTTCAGGTAAAAACGCCGTAACTTCTTCATAACAGAACCAAATTCCATAAGAACAAATGTGTTGTTTAGAGTACCATCTGTATTATTTTTTGTAACATTTTCAGATCCATTCAAAAAATATTCCATGTGGGGCACGCTCTACAAGTTCACTCGCTAGAATAAGGCAAAATTCAACAAGGTATGTCATTTTTGTTATAACTCGTTTTCTGAAAAGTTCCAAGTAGTGACACCTGGATTAATTGCATAAAAAACACTGAAGAACATTGTATATCAGTTTCATATATTTATTCATTACAATTACATAGTTATTATTATTTCAAGTTAGGGTTGTTGACTAATCCAAAACTAGTCATGTGAGACTAAAGAAAAGTTTGATGAAAATGATAGTCTTTTGTTGTTAAAGTTAAGGACGGTTTGCAAGTATGTGATCATATACACTAGGTCTATTACCGAGTTACAAATCATATTTGTATGAAGATATTCATGAGGGCTTTTGATTGAGGTACACGTTGGGTACATGGTTGAGACAAGAAGTTGATGAGTTGGCACATACATGAGGTGTATAGTTGATCATCTTGGTACATATTGATGAGTCATAGTTGATGAGTAGTTGACACATGATTGGTACATACTCGGTACATGGTTGGATGCACTTTTTTATGGTACAAGTTGATTACAGGTTGTTTGGTACAGGTTGGTGCATCGTTGATGCACTTGCTTATGGTACAGGTTGAGGTACATGTGATGCATGGTTCATGTTTATTGGTACTGGTTTATAGCGGTATATCTCATAGTGATAGTGTGACATTGGTTCCATAATTCTATTTTTACTTCAGGGCAGTTGGACGGAGCAAGGACAGTTGGTTTTAGCTACCTTCTGGTTGTAGCCGGAGAACATAGGGGGTTGTAGACTCCTTATGGTTGTAGCAAGAGAATAGGGGAGTTGGAGCTTCCTTCAAGTTGTATCCTGAGAAACAAGAGGGTTGGATCCTACTTCCAGTTGCAGCTGGAAAACAAAGGAATTTGGTGCTTCCAATGAATGTAATTATTCAATACATATAAGAAAAATCATTATGTGGTTTTCTCCCGCTTTGGGTTTCCACGTAAAACACTGGTGTATTGTGTATGTGTATGATTTTTCATTTGTTCATTGTTTATTTACTCTACAATTATTGGATGATAATGCTACATTGATATAACACTTGGATTATATGGTTAAAAAGGATTAAATTTCTCTATTACTAATTCACCCCCCCCCCTCTCAGTAATCCAAAAATTTGAATCAGAGCACGTTCCTTCAGAAATCAGTTTAACCACTGAAAGGTAGATCATGGAGAGAAAAAACTTATATAAAAATGGAATACCACAGTTCAATGGACATAAGAATTCATTTTGGAGCATAAGGATGAAAATATATATAAAGGCATAGGAATTTGAAATTTGGCAATCAATTGTAGATGGATACACAACACCAGCAGTTCCATCAACAAATGACAAAGAAGTGAAACTCGGTCAGAATAATTCCAAAGCCAAAAATGCACTTCTTAATGGTCTTAGTGAAACGATACTCACCAAAGTTGCACATTTTAAATCCGCTAAAGAGATTTAGGACAAACTTCAAAATATTTATGAATGAGATTCAAAAGTCAAAGCTTCAAACTTACAGAGGTCAGTTCGAACAACTTAAGATGAAGGAAGATGAGAATATTGTAGCGTACTTTTTACGAGTTGATGAAACAGTAAATGCAATCATAGGATTGGGATAAGAAATCAAAGAATCTATAATTTTTCAAAAAGTACTAAGATCTCTTCCTATGAGATTTGACCCTAAGATATCAACACTAGAAGAAAGATCAAATCTAAACTCAATAAGCATAGATGAATTACATGAAATATTCACACATATGAAATGAGAATTGAATAGAAAAATCCAGATATAAAAGAAGCAACCTTCAAAGAATCAAAAAGTCAAAGAAAAAGGGAAGGCAAAAAGAAGAACATAGCAGCAGCAGTGACGTCTCAGAAGATGATGAAGAAGTGGCAAACTTTGTCAAAAGACTAAACAAGGGAACCAACGGTAGGTATAGAGGTAAGATTCATTTAATTTGTTTTAATTGTGATGGTATTGGTCATTTTTCTAACAAATTTCCTTATAAGAAAAAGAGAAATGATGAAAGTTACTCAAAAGACAAACAAACATGTAAAGGAAAAAGAACCACAAAGAAAGTTTTCAAGAAAAGCTTATGCACCAAAGAAGACATCTCATCATCATATGAAGATGAAGTCAGTGATAGTGAGACAAAAAGAGTTATATTCATGGTAGTAGAAGACTCTGATAAAGAAGACTCCGAAGAAGAATATGAAGAAGCCGAAGAAGAATATGAAGAAGTCAAAGAAGAAACTAAAGAGGCAAAAGTTGATTACTGGGAAGAATTAATGTGTTCCATAGAAGTTATCATTAGAGAAAAGAAGAAAAACAAGAAACTACAAAAAGAACTAGACAAGAAAGAAGACACTCAAGAACTAGAACAAATGATCACAAATTTGAAGGTTCAAATAGAAGAAGATAAAATAATTGAAGAATCACTCAAAGAACAGCTAGAAGAAAAAGACAAGATTATTGGAAATTTGGTAGCAGAGATTGTCACATTAAGAAAGGATCTTCAAAAGAAAAATATGTAAAACAAATCAAAAATTTTGGATGACATTATCATGAGTCAAAAATCTTATCATGACAAGTCCGGACTTGGATACAATCAGACAGAAAAATGATCAAGCTCCAAAATAATAGAGCAAGAAACTTATCCAAAAATATATGCAAAAACAATCAAGGGGAATAGGAAGATCTACAAGGAATATTATAGGGACACTCCTCCACTGATAAGATTCCGATTTCATAATCAACAACCGATAGATAGGCCTCATCAAGAAGAAGAATTTATAAGAGTACCTCCTTTCATAATATCTTCAATTCCCATGTATCAAACTATATTTTTTGGTTTATGTTATGCATGTAATAATTTTGGACATAAATTTGTGAATTGTAGAGCTAACAACAGGAACATAAACAACTTTGAAAGTCATACACAAAGGGTTTATCCAAGAAGGCCTAATGAAACACATAGAATAAGTTACAAGAGGTTTGAATCTTTGATCACTGAAGTGGAATGTTACAAATGTAACAATTCTGGACACATGGCCAAAGATTGCAGAATGACAATCCCTCCTAGAGAACCACAACAAAATAACAACAGTCACATACATGAACCTCAGAAAAGAACATGGATAAGAAAGAAGGATCAGTATAGCAATGAAGAATGCACGCTCGCTCTACAAGCTAAGCAGAAGAAACATGGTTGGTATGTTGACAGTGGCTATTCAAAACACATGATAGGTGATAGATATAGATTTCTTACATTATGAAAGGAAATATATGGATCAGTCTCCTTCGGAAATGATTATTCAACTAAAATCATTGGAAAGGGCACAGTCATAATTGGGAACAAGAATACCAAGGCAAAAAACGTTCTACTAGTACAAGATATGAAACATAATATTCTAAGTGTGAGTCAAATGTGTGACCAAGGTCATAAAGTTACTTTCGATTCACAAAAATGCGAGATAAGAAAAGAAGGTTCAGGAAAATTGATTGCTAGAGCTGCGAGAAATTCAAGCAACATATATGTATTAAGTGAATTTGGAAATGAAAAGTGTTGTCTAGGAAAGGAAGATGAAAGTTGGTTATGGAATAGAAGAATGGGTCACATACATTTTGATAACCTTGTCAAATTTAGCAGAAGAGAAGCAGTCAGAGAAATTCCCCGGATCACGAAACCAACCAACACTTTATGTAAGAATTGTCAACAAGGAAAGAAAACAAAGACAAGCACCAGTGGAGTAGCGTTCTACTTGGGTGAGTGTTTAGTATCATGGCTGAGCTAGAAACAATCATCAGTATCTCTATCTATATTCGAGGCTGAGTATATTGCAACAGTAGCATGTTGTACACTAGTTCTTTGGATGAAACAAACTTTGACAGATATATAGGTTGAGTATGATGAGCCCATTCCAATCTATTGTGATAATACAAGCACCATCAGTATCTCAAGGAAACCGGTGATGCACTCCAATATGAAGCACATTCCAATCAAGTATCACTTTATTAGGAAACATGTTGTAGAAAAGAACATCAAAGTTGAGTATATGGACACAAAAGAACAAGTGCTAGACATCTTTACAAAACCACTTCCACGGGAAGCCTTTGAGTATCTTCGCCAAATACTTAGAGTTATTTATACTCCAAAATGAATTCTTTTGAATGCTTATCTTATATGTCTTAGATGTACATGAGGAAGCACCATAAAGAGGACAGTTCAGTAAGGGGGAGCAGCCCCATATGGAAAGATACCTTTGTCATTGATGACAAAGGGGGAGAGATTCATTAGATGCAGAGGACAGAGGCATGGTTCTAGGGGGAGAAATGGTAGTAGAGATGCAGAAGACAGAGGCATGTTTCCAGGGGGAGCATGAGTGATATGACTTCAGTATTGCATGACATAATTTGAGTTTTGCATCAAAGTGTTTCCATCAATGCCAAAGCAGGAGATTGTTGATTAAGGTTGGTTGTCATTGATGTCAACCCTTGAAGAAATCCCGGTAGCACAAAGGTTTTGGTAATGGACCCTAGTTTGTTTGATGTAAAGATGACTCATTATTGTCTTGTCATGGTTGACAATAAGTACAAATGGATCGACTCCAAAGTGGTCCCCTTATGGTAAAATCCCTCACGGGAAGATGCTTTGTGGATTGATTTATCCTAGAGTATGGTCAAAGAACCCATGCTTATTTGTGGAATAATGAGATCAAGGTCAATTAATTTGTCAATGAAACTATCCTATATGGATATTTATTGTCATTCCATTTCCAGTGGTATGTGGAATGTCACATAACTTCTCACGGTTAGAGAGTTACGGCACTGAGAAGCTGGAAAACCCGGGTTTGGGTAATGGACCCAAGTTTGTTTGATGGATAATGGTATGATTTATGATATATTTTCAGATAATACTATTCTACATGGATAGTACATGTCATTCCATTTCTGGTGGTATGTGTAATGTCACATAATTGGTCGTTCCATTTTCAAAATAATTTTTTTTATAGAATGACTCAGACCATGTAATTAATAGCCCATCGAGGAAACATATCCAAGTATAAGTGGTAAAAAATTCAGCTTCTGTGTTTTTGTATTTTTGGATTTACACTCCGTGGAAAAGGGTTTGTGGCTAGTCCTGAAACTAGTCTAAAACATGTGTTTCGGGTAAAAACACCATAACTTCTTCATAACAGATCCAAATTCTGTAAGACCAAATGTGTTGGTTATAGTACAGTCTATATTATTCTATGTAACATTTTCAGATCCATAAAACAAATATTCCATGTGGGGCACGCTCTACAAGGTCCCTCACTAGAATAACCCAGAATTTAGCAAGGTATGTCATTTTTGCTATAACTCCTTTTCTGAAAGGTTCCAACTAGTGAAACCTGGAGGAATTGCATAAAACACACTGAAAAAAAATTGTGTAGCAGTTTCATAGATTTATTCATTACAGGTACATAGTTATGATTATTTCAAGTTAGGGTTGTTGACTAATCCAAAACTAGTCATGTGAAACTAAAGAAAAGTTTAATGAAAATGATAGTCTCTTGTTGTTAAAGTTAAGGAAGGTTTATAGGTATTTGTTCATATACACCAGGTCTATTACAGAGTTAGAAATCATATTTGGATGATTATATTGATGAGGTATTTTGGTTGAGGTACATGGTTGAGACAAGTAGTTGATGAGTTGGCACATACATGAGGTGTATAGTTGATGATGTTGGTACATATTGATGAGTCATAGTTGATG
>JZKD02S0653118.1:404733-439693 GCA_000966675.3 Picea glauca | reverse complement strand
TAGATGATTTTTCCCTAGAATATCTTACAGAACTGCATGAAGACACCATCCTTGACAGGAGAATGAGAACTTCAAAATGAGGAAATGTGGAGTATCTTCGAGTTGGTCTTAAAGGCACCAACCCAAGCAAAGCCAAGTGGATTGAGGTTGGAAAGGTGAGGGAGTTATACCCTCATCTTCATATAGACTGAAAATAGTCTTTTAGAGGTCCAAAAGCTTTCCAATGGGGAGGTGTGATCCAGGGGATCAAATTTTTCTCAAAATTCAAAGTGCTTGGAATCACTTCAAATCGAACGGGAGCGTAGGCCTTGTCGTCATGAACCCAACACAACTCGTTTGGGTTCAAACAGACGTCACGTTCTGTTCAAAATGACAAACATGCAAAAAAATTGTGTTGACTGTATAGTCCATACGGATGCTGACGTGGCAGGGTCATACGAAACGTGGCAGGCAGTCATGTGGACAGTTGGCATGTGATGTGGATTGTTTGCAGTGAATGGGATGGCGACACATGGCCCAATCAATGGCTACCACATGTCACCTGGATATTGGTTTAAAATTTATGTTGTTGGCTGGATTCGACCTCGTGACCTCCGGGCAGGGTAAAGCCTTGGGAAGGGCCACCCAACCAGCGTGCCCACATGTATTACTTAACATATATATGAGTTTGAATTTATTTCAGTTTGAAATAATGTGAAATGGGGCGCGGACCGGGTCGGGGCTAAGCCTCGGCCCACGGTTATATATATATGTTATATGACCATTGTTATGTGCTTTAAACCCCGCGGTTATATATATGTTATGTGGCCATTGTGGTATGCACGCATTTAAACTCCACGGTTATATATATGTCATGTGACCATTGTGGTGCGTGCGTGTTTAACCCCCGTGGTTATATATATATGGTTTAAAAACTTAACCCATGTTTGTATTGTGCGCGGTCATGTGGTGGCCCATGTGCCTGTGGGCCTTGGCAGTTAAGGGCCAGCGTGTAACCATCCTACAGTTTGTACCGATTGTGAAATTGTGCCCAGTGCTAGGTTTTTCCACATTTATGCATGTGGGGGCTAGGTTGAGGTAACAACGGTGCATTTTGGCGATCCAGAGACAGCAAGTTTGAAGGGGAACTTTCAGGAAGCCTATCTTCTTCAATTTTTGGCCAAACGATGTGCCGAAAAAGCCTAGCTAGGGGGGTTTGGACGTTTTGAAGCCATTGGAGCCATCTATTTGGAATTTTGAGCATTGTAAAGCACATATTTGAGCACTTTGAGAAAATAATACAAAATATCCATTGGAAGCTGGACCAGGAGATGTAGCCCAAGAGAAGGGTGAACTCCTTTATCATTTGTTGTGTTATGTGTTTTCTGTTCATTGTTTATTGTTGTTGTTTATATGCATCTTGAATGAGTAATTTCTATAAAAGTTGTGTTGCAAAATTGATCCATTTGCATTTTAACACTTGAATTTAATCTTGCAAATATTTTCAAGAATACAAGTCTTCTTCATTTTTAAATCATTCCACTTTAAAATGATCTGACGGCTGACGGGAGTTTGAGTTTGATCCGACAACTGACGGGTATTCAGATAATCGAACTCTTAGCCTTTTTACCGCGCTTAACCTATCCTTCCACTTTAAAATGATCTAATGGCTGATGGGAATTCGAGTTTGATGCCATGGTTGATGGGTATTCGGATAATCAAATTCTCAACCCTTTCAGCTTATCATGTCCTTCCACTAAAATGTGATCCAACGGTCGTGAATACTCTCGAAGCAGATCCACGATCAAGGATGGTTGC
The DNA here is from genome assembly GCA_000966675.3 of Picea glauca. Taxonomy (NCBI): domain Eukaryota; kingdom Viridiplantae; phylum Streptophyta; class Pinopsida; order Pinales; family Pinaceae; genus Picea; species Picea glauca. The sequence continues at coordinate 437,896 of JZKD02S0653118.1, read as the reverse complement.
AGAACCATAAATTGTGAGTGATTTAACCCGTCACCAAAACTCCACAATTTGAAGTTGTGCGAAGTTGTTGAGTCAACCACAATCATCAATCTTTGAAGCTATAAGATTGGATGATCCTGACTAATTGCAGGATTGGAAATAGCGAGTCATTTAATTCTCCTTTCTCTCTCCACAATTCATCCTTGTCATTGATCTGGCTTACAGATCTGATGGTCATGATCCTCCAATGGTCTTCAATCCCATGGTCCCTCATATGACCGACGTCTTATATATGAGACGATCAACACCGTCAATTTTCTTGATCGGGTGGCTGCTGAGACTTCTCACCTTTTCCTGTTCATTGGTCGACTTCTCAATATTTCCATCGATCCCGACGACACTTCTGCAATGCACTCTTCCTACTGATCTTTGATCTTCATTTGCTAACTCTAATGATCTTTAATCATAGGAACATTGTTGATCCTATCTTGATCAACAATAATCACGAATTTCTTTAGCCTAGAGGTGATGTTCTTTTGTCGATCTTTAATATACTTTTACTACCAATATTAACCTTGTTGTTCTTTGTTGACATGTTCTGCTAACTAATATACTCTTGACATCAATGACAATTTCATCTATGATAAATCAACAATGACAATTCTTCATAAAAACTTATCATCACATAATAATGACATCGATTGTTGACATCAATGACAATATATCCAACACCGAGCGCTCATAATGTTGAGGAATTCTTTGGCCCATTTCGATCAAATTCGTATCGTTTTTGGGTTGATTATGGTTAACCCCGAATGAAGGTAATTTTTGAAAATAAAAATTCTTCATTTGCAAATATGAAATCATATTTGGATACCCATTTGAGAGTTGTACACATGGTCTTGATTGTGAGTGAAGACGTGTAGTTCTTGGGCCCCTTTTTCTCAACTTTGGGTCATTCTAGGACCAAGTTTGACCAGACATGAATGAAGGTTATTTGGAAGAAGTGGAATTATAGGTTTAAAAATACCAAATATTTTTTTTATACCCATTTGAGAGATGCAAGTGGGTTCTCATGCACTCGAAACAGTGAGGCATTCTTTTGCCCATTTCAATCAAATTTTTATCGTTTTAGAGTTGATTAAGGTTAACCCCGAATTTAAGTGATTTTTGAAAATCAAAATTATTCATTTGAAAATATGAAATCATATTTGGTTACACATTTGATAGGTGTACACGTGGTCCTAATTGTGAGCGAAGACGTGTAGTTCTTGGGCCCCTTTTTCTCAACTTTGGGGCATTCTAAGCCCAAGTTTGACTAGCCCCGAATGAAAGCTATTTAGAAAAAGTGGAATTATGGGTTTAAAAATATAAAATAATTTTTTGATACCCATTTGAGAGATGCAAGTGGGTTCCCGAGCGCTCATAACGTTCAGGCATTATTTGGCCCATTTCAATCAAATTCATATTGTTTTAGGGTTGATTCTAGTTAACCCCGAATGAAGGTGATTTTTGAAAAGAAAAATTGTTCATTTGCAAATATTAAATCATATTTGGATACCCATTTGCAAGTTGTACACATGGTCCCGATTGCGGGAGAAGACGTGTACTTCTTGGTCCCCTTTTTCTCAACTTTGACTCATTCTATGCCCAAGTTTGACCAACCTCGAACGAAGGTTATTTGGAAGAAGTGGAATTATGGGTTTAAAAATATAAAATAATATTTTGATACCCATTTGAGAGATATAGGTGGGTTCCCAAGCTCTCGCAATGTTGAGGCGTTCTTTGGCACATTTCGATCAAATTCGTATCGTTTTAGGGTTGATTATGGTTAACCCCAAATGAAGTTGATTTTTGAAAAGCAAAATTCTTTATTTGCAAATATCAAATCATATTTGGATACCCATTTGAGAGTTGTACACGTGGTCCCGATTGCAAGAGAAGACGTGTAGTTATTGGTCCCCTTTTTTCGAACTTCAGGTCATTAGAGGCCCAAGTTTGACCAGCCTCGAATGAAGGCTATTTGGAAGAAGTGGAATTATGGGTTTAAAAATATAAAATAATTTCTTGATACCCATTTGAGAGATATAAGTGGGTTCCCGAGTGCTCACAACGTTGAGGCATTCTTTGGCCCATTTCCATCAAATGCGTATCATTTTAGTATTCATTTTTTTTTTTTTAAGTAAGAAGTATATATTATATATAAGGTGCCTGCTAGAGCAGAAAATGTTTCCAAAAAACAAAATGAAACTGGCTGTAATTACTGGACTGCCCCAACAGAGGGGAAACCAGTCCAGCCAGCCCCCATTCAGATGTCTTAGACAGTTGCTGATGCAGCAAAACACAGAAAGTCCATCCTATGAGCCAACTAGTCTGAGAACCTATGAAATTGGAAGCATAACAAAAGAGAACTAAACACCTGGCGAAAATCCCAACCATGTGGCACGGAGTTCTTCTGCCCACGGTTCTGCATCGGTGTTGATCGGCTGCTCATCCCCGCATTTCTCCTTGCTCGCCTCACGCTCCTCGTTCTCCACTGGGTCACTTTGTTCCACTGTTCTCTTCCTCGTTGCTGCCTGTCGCAGCACGCCATCCATTTCAGCGTCAAGTGCCTCCCCATAGGAGTGCCAGAGGGGTCCGAGGAGAGCTCTGAGTGCATGGCCGAGAGGATATGTAACAAGGAGGCAACATTGTCTTCGGTGGCCTGCAAACAAAACTTGAGGTCCGCCACCTCCCTTCAGAGCTCGAAAACTAGATCATACAAGATGCCCAAGCATTCTCTAAAGTGCTCGCCATCGGGTTGGGTCGCAGTGTGGAGACTCAGTCGCTTAGAGTCTGCGAATGCCAGTGGTGCACTTCTCCAGGTGCTCGAGGATGCAGGGAAGGACATGGTCGCGACGAATTGCATTCAGGGGTCCTGAGGACAGCGCTGAGATGGAGGCAACAATCGCGGGAGGGTGGCCATGGAGTGTAGGAGCAGAGACGGATTTGGTGGTGGGGTGGCTGCAGAGCGACGACGAACCGACTGCGCAGGTGGAGGGGAGGCAGTAGGGGACGAAGACTGGGGGTGTAAGGAGGAGCCAGTCATCGGGGAGGCTGAAAGCGAGGCAGGAGTTCTGCAGGGCTTCCAAGGTGAGCCCCGCTTTGGCTTACCTCTAATTCACTCTTTCATGGAAGCAGGTGAGCCGTTTTGGCTAGGGACAAACCAGAATTGCAGATAGACAATGGCGATTGTGCAAGGATGTGCCTGGTTGCGCTTGCTCTGTGAAGGGAGGAGCCCTTCAGTTCGCAAGCCTGGAGTAATGCCGAATATCACAAGCCAAGCCATAATACAAAGTGCGTAGGGACAAAGGGTGGCGTTAATGCCCCTTACGCAGACCATCACTTCCAATTTAAACGCCATTAATCCCCCCGGTTGGCACTGTACTGCAGCACGGGCCGGTCACGTGGCTCTGTGCTGCCTTGCATCGTGTCCGGTCTCTCCCCTCACCACGGGGACTCCACTAACACCCCATCCGGGGAGAAAGGTATGCGGGCTTGGCCCAGTTAAGCTTTTTGCAGCTAGACCACGTCCTTGCTCGGGTTTGAGCACAAGACTTGACCTTCGTTGCAAGAACGACTTTACCATCCAGCCGCCTCCGCTGACCTTCATTTTAGTATTCATTTTGGTTAACCCCGAATGAAGGTGATTTTTGAAAAGCAAATTTTTTCATTTGCAAATACGAAATCATATTTGGATACCCATTTGAGAGTTGTACATGTGGTATTAATTGCGAGCGAAGACGTGTAGTTCTTCGGCCCCTTTTTCTCAAATTCGGATCATTCTAGGCCCAAGTTTGACCAACCTCGAATGAAGGCTATTTGCAAGAAGTGGAATTATGGGTTTAAAAATACAAAATAATTTTTACATACCCTTTGAGAGATGCAAGTGGGTTACCGAGCACTCGTAATGTTGAGGCATTATTTTCTCCATTTCGATCAAATTCGTATCGTTTTAGGGTTGATTCTGGTTAACCCCGAATGAAGGTGATTTTTGAAAAGAAAAATTCTTCATTTGCAAATATGAAATCATATTTGGATACCCATTTGAGAATTGTACAGGTGGTCTTGATTGTGAGCAAAGACCTGTAGTTCTTGGGCCCCTTTTTCTCAACTTCGAGTCATTTTAGGCCCAAGTTTGACCAGCCCCGAATGAAGGCTATTTGGAAGAAGTGGAATTATGGGTTTAAAAATATAAAATAATTTTTAAATACCCATTTGAGATATGCAAGAGTGTTCTCGAACGCTCGTAACATTTTTTAGGACCCTAAAATGTCCCTTTTTCACTACACCTTTTGATCATTCAACCTTCTCATTCCTAAGCTAAATGGCTATTATGATGACCACCAAGACCCTTTTTCCTAAGGTATGAACTATTCATCTTGATTTTATATTTTCATTTACTTAGCATGTTTGATTGATAACGTTCACTTATTTTATCCATGAAATGATTTAACTAATGATCAAAATGTTAGAACAACCCACTTCGAGAAACTCGTTGTTGTTACAGTTATGCGCCAATCCTGGAAGCTGTTACATGACTTCTGCAATGGAATTCCATCAATCCTAGAAGTTGTTACACAAGTGCTATGACATAAGCTTGTTAATCTCGGAAGTTGTTACAACAGACGCAACGGTTATAGAACTGCTACGACAGAAGCTTGTTGATCTCGGAAGTTGTTACAATAGATGCCACTAGTCCTGTTGTGATACGACTGTTGCAACACCTGCTGATTAGAATGCTCGCTCACGATGTTGATGAAAGAGAATTCAAGATTTTGTATTAATGATATCTAACGAACAGCTTGAGAATCAGGGATTCTCAAGATTGTTCTGTTTTTGAACACTGAACGACACTGACTTTAAATAGTAGAGCTTTTGTAATGTAAAGGGTTGTTAGTATTTTTCCTTGAACTAAAGAAAGTAGTGATTATTGTACACAGACATCTTTTTGGCAATTAAATGAAGAAGTGGATTGAATTTCTTTAGCAGACTGTAACCTGTCTTTTTGAGTGGATTCAGTGAGAAGGAAACGGTCCACCTTCCTCACCGATTCCCCTTTATTTCGAATTCTAGATTTAATCGTTTTCATTGCAAATGGTTTAACTTTTAGATATTTATGAATATAACTATTGTTACAGTTTAGTTCCTTCTTGGTAAATGCGCATAGAATTGTCTCATGAGAATTAGAAGTCAGTTGTTGAACATGGCTGGAGAACTGCTTTTCCTTTTTCTGCATTAGGTTAAAATCTTGTTTTGAGAAATAAAAGTGTGAAGTAGCTTCTTGCAATAAGTAGATTTCCTTTCTGCAATAGTACAGAGTTTCTTCCTGCAAAAGTAATTTAGGAAGTTAGATTAGGGTAGGCAATTCACGGTTTTTTTCTTCAGTTTAGATTGCAATTGAGATTTTAATTTTGTAGCACTCTAGTTGTATGAGCACAACTGTGTTAGTGATATTGTTTGTTTGTTTTTGTTAAAAAGAACTTCCCTACTGCAATTAGATTAGAGATGCTTTCATAATCTAGCATAGACTGTGCATAATTATCTTGAAATAACAGACTTCCATGGGTTGACAATTTATATTGAACACTTTAATTTTCCATTCAATTAGACGATTAAAGTGCCCAACATTTAGGTGTCGTTGTCGGGGAAGATAATTGTAGATTTTGGTAAGCACACTAGTTTTTTTTTAGGAATGAATAGTCTGCATGAATCACCAAATGTGAGAACGAACCCCACAAAAGACTAACATTACAGGCACCAGAGGAGGTGGAGGAAGAAATCCTAACATACTGGTAAGACAGACCATTGTTGATGAGATTATAGCCAGAGCAGATTCTTCTTCAGGATCCAATTTTCTCCCTACCAATCCTCCAAGAAGACATGATCCGTAGTCAGCAGAAACACCCCCTCTCGAAACATCGTTCTCATCAAGGGCTAAAGCTAAAGCTGAAACTGAAAGCGAAGCTGAAGATTTGTCACCAACAAATTAGCAAGCAACACTGGAGAACATTGTGGATCAAGGCAGTATAGCCTAGAACCGAGAAAACCTAGAAGAAGTTGTTTATCATATCAATGGTCGGATAGTCACTAAGGAAGAGTGGGACAGTGTTCATATTGAGTGGAGGGAGAGAGCACATATGGAGAATCAAGGGGATAATGAAGAAGATCTCTACCAAGAGAATCCACAGAACAACGAGGATTAGGTAAACAATGAAAACACTATCTCTACCCTGGTTTTTCCTATTTTTTATTTTCCCACACGAGGGATGGCTCCTATGAAAAACTTACCTCTCTCGGCTCTCCTAAATTTTCATGGATTATCTACTGAAGATCCAGATGAGTTTCTGTTTGAATTTGACATTTTGTGTAGAATCTATGACTACACTACCACTACGTAGAAGCCTAAACGGTTTCCAGCCACATTAAAAGGAAATGCATTAAGATGGTTCATGAGCCTTGGAGGGGAAAACATTTCAACATGGATACAAATGAGGCAGCTTTTCCTGCACAAATACCAAGACTACTATCGAACAAGGGAACGAAGAGAGGAGCTATTCAAAATGTCACAGAAGGATGATGAGACCCTTGAAGACTTTGTGGAGCGACTCCAATACAATCTACAACGGTCTGTCCATCCGGATGTGAGTAAGGACATTATGAAAACCATTTTGCTAAAAGGAGTTAGAGAAGATTGTTTAGATATGTTGAATATGCTTGGTAAAGGAGATATATCTAAGGAATCCTATGAGGACATTGTAGACCTCTACAAAAGATGTTCTCGAGGATCTACAAGGAATAAGCCAGCTACCAAGGATACTACTTTTTCAAGGGTACAAAAATCAACAAATGGAGGAGCAACAAGAGCAGAAATAGGTAATCTGTTAGAAAGTTTCAAAACAAAGATGATTAACTCTTTTGCCTCACAAATGGATACTTTGCAATTCAAACAGAAACAAGCAGAACCAGAGCAAGTATTATGCATTTTTTATCCAAAATGCAGGAAGAAACATCCACCAAGGGAGTGCCCACTGAAAAGTGTCCAGGTATGCCTTACTTGTGAATTAGACCATGCCACTGACCAATGTCCTTCTCTACCAGGGGTAAAAGAATCAATGAAGGAAACTAATGAGGAAGCAGAGGCTGTCTATCTGATCACACAAAGGAGACAATGGCAGCCAAGAGGTCAAGGTATGAATTCTCAATTCTCTCCTCCAGCATTTAATTATTGGAACAATCAACTACCATATGGCCAGTCGAAGCCCCCCCTCCAAATCAAATGCCACCCTCTTATCAAGATCCCAATGCATGGTTACCTATGCCCCAACAACCGAATCACTATGGGCAATGGAACCCATACGGGAGAGGTCCTCAACAACAACTCAGTTATCAAAGCCAACACCAACCGAACTTCTTTCAACAACAGTTCCAACCCCCATACCAGCAGCAACAGCTACAATTTCCTCCCAATAACTCACCAAACAATCCTCCCTTATGACCTCAGATGCTTATGCAACCTAACCCAAACCTAAATAATAAGGTCGTTCAAAACATAGACATACATAATATGCCAGCCTTAACTATTACTCCTATGCCTTGTGATGAAATAAACTTAAGATCAGGGAGACTAGTTGAGCCAATAGTTGAAGATGATCCATCTTCAGAATCAGATAAGGAATCAAGGGAGAGACCATTTGTTGATACAGAAGAAATTGACCAACCCATTCTAGAATCAGCAGACCCACCATTCCCTGAAAGACTAAAAATTACCAAGCCTGTGGAATTACCATCTTTCAATCTCCTTGGAGAATTGCAAAATCTACACGTTAATATTCCACTACTGCAAGCAATAAGGGATGTCCCTATTTATGCCAAGACTGTGAGGGATATCTGTATCAGAAAACCTAGACGAAAACCCAAAGATCCCCTCACAGTGCATGTAGTGGGGGATTTGTTTGAGCTAATGCTAGGCAAAACTCCACCTATTAAATATGGTGGCCCAGGAAACCCTACCATCACAGTTAAAATCGAACAGACATCTATTCAACATGTACTAGTTGATTTAGGGGCAGCAATTAACATCATGCCAATAGAAACTATGCAGTTGCTGCAACTCGAAACAAAAATCCAACCTACTCCTATTGTTCTAGAATTAGTTGATCCCTCTACCATCAGACCAGAAGGAGTAATCGATGATTTAGTTATTTTAGTAGACTCATGGGAGTATCCTGCTAATTTTTTCATGTTGCAGCCCAAATCTAGTCTAGGAGGCCATCCTCTAATTCTGGGACAACCATGGTTAGCCACAACTGACACCTTCATAGGTTGTCGATCTGGTTCTATGACCATCTCAGATGGTTACGACACAAAAAAACTTACCCTGTATCCTCATGCTACACCCAGTGCAGAACCTGAAAACTCTCTATGGATGGACAATGAGGCTGAAAGTTCTCTGCCTGTGCTAACTATAGGAAAGGCCCTAAGTTTCAAGGATGAGACAAAGGATGAGTTAATCAACTGTTTTATTTGTGACCCCTCTGCTGTTACATAGCACATGCACCACGAATTGATCAGAGTCTTTGACCCTATGGCCCAGGAAGAAATGAAATCAAAAATGTTCTCAGAAATTGCTGAAAATCAGAGTGATTCAGCTGTAACAAAATTCATTGTAATAGCAAACGCTGTAACAGTAGATGATGAAACAACAACAGCTGAATTATTTCCTAAAATTAGTTCTAAGAGCGTTGTTGTGGAAATCGAACCTGGAAAAACCTTAAACATCAATCCCGATCTCTCCAATGTTGAAACTCACCAACTGATGAATTTATTGATTGAACATAAAGAAGCATTTGCATGGGATTACATGGATATGAAAGGTATCCCCTCTTAACTGTGCACCCACCATATATACATCAAAGAATAATTTCGACCCATTTGCCAACCACAAAGGAGGATGAACCCAAACCTTAAAGAAATTGTTAAGGAAGAACTTTAGAAACTCCTCAACGCTAGATTCATCTATTCTATATTAAACAACGAGTGGGTATCATCATTGGTTATTGTGGCTAAAAAGAATGGTAAGTGGAGAGTGTGTGTGGACTATAGAGCCCTGAATAAGGCAACGTAGAAGGATCATTTCCCTCTGCCATTTATTGATCAGGTTTTAGATAACTTAGCCGGAAAAAATATTTTTCTTTCCTAGATGGATTCAATGGCTATAACCAGATAGAAATTGCCCCACAGGACCAAGATAATACCACCTTTACCAGCCCTTGGGGTACATTTTCCTACAAGGTTCTCCCATTTGGCTTGTGTAATGCACCAGCCACCTTCCAGAGAGCTGTGATTGGTATTTTCTCTGATATGGTGAATGATTGTATGGAAATATTCATGGATGACTTTACACCTTAGGGGACTAATTTCAAAGACGATTTGTCTAATTTGGAAAAAGTGCTCAAAATATGTAAACAAACTCATCGTTCTTTAAGTACAGAAAAGTGCAATATGATGATGCGCGAAGGGATAGTGCTAGGACACTTCATCTCTTATGCATGGATTCAAGTAGATCCAGCCAAAATCCAGGTAATTTTGGACATTCCAACTCCATCAACTCAGAAAGAGGTAAGAAGTTTTTTAGGGCACGCTGGGTATTACAGGGGATTCATTAAAAATTTCTCTAAACTTGCCTCTCCATTTTTTTTCTTACTAACAAAAGATGTTAACTTTCATTGGACTGACAACTGTGAATTGTCCTTTGTAGATATTAAATAGAGACTGTCTACAGCTCCCATCTTGAGAGGGCCCAATTGGGCTCTGCCTTTTCACATTTCTTCAGATGCCTCAGACACTGCAATTGGTGCAGTACTAGGGCAACAGGGGGACAAAGAACACTATGTTATCTACTATATCAACAAGAACATGGCTCCTACTGAGTTAAATTACACAGTTACTGAAAGAGAATTCTTGGCAGTAGTATATGTAATCAATAAATTTAGGCATTATGTAACTGGTTGCCCAACTTTTATTCATACTGATCATTCAGCGATAAAATATCTAATGAATAAACCTATTACCAATGCCCGAGTGACAAGATGGTTGTTACTACTACAAGAATTTGACATCACTATAGTGGATAGACCGGGAAAAGAAAATGTGGTTGTTGATTTTCTCTCGAGATTACATATAAATGATGATAATTCACCTGTAGACGATTCATTTCCTGATGAACATTTGTTTGCAGTATCTACTCACTCACCTTGGTATGCAGACATGGCTAATTGTCTGGTTGCAGGGAAGGTACCTCCACATCTATCTCCTAGGGAAAGAAGGAAAATTATTCAAAAGAGTGCTAGGTACAGTTGGATAGGAGGATACCTCTTCTACATAGGCCTGGACCAAGAAATCAGGAGATGTGTGAGGGATGATGAGGTTTATGATCTGCTGAAAGCTTTCCATGATGGCCCTTTTGGGGGTCATTTTGCTGATAAAAGGACCGGGCATAAGATTTTAAGGATGGGCTATTATTGGCCCAGCATATTTCAATATGCCAAGAAGTATGTCCAAACTTGTGACAGTTGCCAACACATGGGTCAGCGAACTTATAGAGATGAGATGCCGCTCCAACCACAGGTAGTGTTAGAGCCTTTTGAGAGATGGGCCATGGATTTTGTAGAACCCATTCACCCACCTTCCAATCAGAAAGTCTATATAGTACAGATTACATGACCAAGTGGGTGGAGGCAAAAGCACTTTTCAGAGCGTCAGAAGAGGTTGTCTTAGCATTCTTGTTTGAAGATATATTTGTTAGGTTTGGTGTTCCTAGAGAATTGATCATTGATGGAGGACCCCCTTTCACATCACATAAATTTGAAGCTCTGCTCAGTAAATATCATGTTTTACATAGTGTTGTAACAGATATCAAAATTGACTGTGTTGCCCAAGGACCCCTTCACTGAAGGAAACAGAAAAGACTTCCGGAGCAGCTCATACTCGACCTGTATGTGTATGTGAATTTCCTCAACATGTGTATTCATTGCCTATTTTCTCCCCGGAATTGTCAATGAGGGCTTGAAAAGTGTATGGGGCAATGTTGGAGCATTGGCATTAATTGTAATAGCTCATATGTCGTTTGAGGCTTATTTCCTTCTAACATTTCATAGATGGGAGGATTCTAAAGATTACTATTATTATTGGCAAACCGTGTGGCCAGGTATTCAATGGTCGATACTTTCTTACATTTCCCTATCACTAGAAATTATATTGTTGGTTGTGCTCTTGAGTTGCGTGGTCATAGCAGGTAAAACCATCTGAAACATCATGTCGCAAAAGGTTCCATTAGCCCTCTCATCTTGTTGTAATTCCGCTGAAGGCGGATTGTGCAAGAATATTGAAGATCACATCCTCAAAGCTTGGATTGTGGTTCGTGCCTCCCAGCCTGACTACAACATGGCCATATCAGTATTCAGTGCATTCACTGGCGTGGTCGTGACTGTTTGCCTTGTGTTATTAGTAGTTAAATGGATATACGTTCCATGGCTACTTGATGCCCCTATGGATAGACTAGTTTATGCTACTCAGTTTTCCTTCGTGGTAGTAGGAAGCATAGTCGTGGTATTCACATGGTTAACAGTCGTTATTTATTTTCCCAAAGATGTACGGTGCTTGCTCGACTTCAAAGATTTTTTGACAAGGAGTCTTGTTCAGCAGAAAGACGATCTCCGTGGATGCCGATTGTTTCTGTCTTTATTACTCACCATGTTGATTTGGGTACAGAAATTCATGGTATTACTCAGCAAAGTCTGTTGGTTTCTCTCTCAGTTTGTATTCAGAAAGATCCGACCTTTCATAATGAGTAAGAAAAAATCTGCTGAATTTTCAAAATACTACGAAGTTCCGGAGACCATACGAATGCTAGGAGAAAATACCGACAGCCTGTGGAGAGCAAATGAATCCGCCTTTGAGAAGACACAGAATCATTTCAAAAATGGCATTGAAAATGCTTACCGTCCAGCATGGTGTTTCATGGATATGGTTAACCGTTCAGATCCAGAAGCCAAATTAGTGAGCGAGGCAGCGGACAACGAATTCCACACTCTTGAAAACGTTTGGAAGAAGCATCGTAAGATACAGTCTCTTCAAAATTCCAAGCACAACCAATCAGTTGAGAAGACAAGAGATAACATATGATTACCGATTAAGCATGGGTGGGCATTTAAACGACAGGTGTTAGTATCCCTAAAAAATCACAGGTGCGATTGGTGATTTTCGTTGACTGTAACCTATGACGCTGGGTTTGTTGCGTTAACTGCCAAATTGGTGCATATCATGCCAACCAAATCTCCCAAGGAATTCAACCGTCACGAGATATTCTCTATCATGATGCTTAAGACAGCTATGCCAGAACGCGTGATGTTATTTTCGGGAAAATGGAAAACGACTGTCGGGTTTTTGAAAGGATGTGTTACAGGACGGGAAGCATTACTGGTTCTTCAGCCAGCTCAAGGCTTTGTATGGAGAAACCATTATCGACGCTGCCTGCAGTTGTCTTGGCATAACAACACGGACAAATGTGACCGAAAGTCTGTAGACCTGGACTTTAACGGAGACGGAGCCACGCAGAAACGTGCTAACACTCACAACGGCGAGGCCTTCAGTTTGTCTTCAGATTCTTCTTTGGATGACAAGTACAGTCACGATATGAAGGAAAGGTCCATTAGCTTCGGCAGCTGGAAGCAGCTTTGGCGGTGTGCCATTATTTGGATAATGTCACGTTACATGCAGACCCATCCCACAGTTACTGTGTGGCTCTTGTTGTTCCATCCCGTCAAGCTCTAGAAAGTTGGGCTCGGAAGGAAGGAATCATTTACAAAGATTTTTCATAGCTGTGATTAGCGAGGATAGTGATTTAATGGCATATGGCTGCAATGTGGTTATTTACAAAATGGATCGGTCTGGAGATGGAGAAGAATTTATAATGGACAAGGTTTTCAATTGTTCGACTATGCCTGCTCGTGAACGTTCGTTTAAATGTTTCACTCAAGAACTGTTCATAGGCATGTGTGTCCTCGCAGGTTGTGACTTTCTTTCATCAGTCCCTGGTATTGGGGTCAAACGAGCATATTCATTGGTATTGAAACATAAAAATATAGATCGGGTTCTTTCTGTGTTACAACTAGATAAAAAACCTCATATACCTGAAGGTTATGTTAATTCTTTCAAAGAAGCAAATGCGGTTTTTTGTCATGCTCGAGTGTATGATGCTGATATGCCTTGCATTCTTGCCATTGGCGAAGGACGTTTGGATCCAATAACAATGGAAGCTTTTGATGAATTTCCACAAATTCCTTCATCGCTAGGACATCAAGCAGTCTATGCAAACGAGACGGCGAGCTTCCAAAATCAATCAAGAGAATTAAAGATCAAAAAAGAATCTGAGAAAACTCAGGATGAGTTTTGTGCACAGACCAGAGAGGAATCTTTACAAAAACTAACATATACAATGCACAGGAAGAAAGTGAACAAAACAAAGTTAGAAGTTAACGAGGGAGTTGCGGAAACTCAATGTTTTCTGCCAAGCCAAAACGCTTGTGAGCTTGATAGAGATCTAATGACACACTTTAGAGCATTTGCTGAACATTCATACTTGACGAGGTCATCCCTTCACATGGATGATAATCAAGTGAAAAGCAATGGGATCGCCCTGGATGTAACAGGCTGGAAGAGAGTTTTTTCCTCCTACCCGAGACAACAATCCCTTCAAGAGAACAAAGTCAGAAGATTGATCTATTTCTCTTGCAGACAATCTTGGCACTTCCTCGCCTCAAGATGCATATAAAACTGATTATGCCGATACCATTTTGTCCACTTTTCAAAGCCATTGGTAGCTGTTCGAGTAGCCTCCAGAGCATACGACAGAACACCTGGAAGTCAAAATTTTCCAGAGAAGGCGAACCGGTTCAGATTTCTGGAACGCTAAGAGTTTTTTGTTAGATTTTCTCTCTTTTAAAAGAATGAGGTTTGTAACACCAGAGAGGAAGGCGTGCATGAGCGCAGGACTGGGGGGAAACCTCTGTGAAGAGGGTTCCTATTGTAATTGCTGAGATTTTTGTAAGCCATTAATGGAGTAATAAAGACGATTTTTGCTTGCGACTGTGAGATTCATCACGGTCGATTTCTTTCAGCATGTTTTCTTCTCCTTCGGCTGTGTTAAATCTGTTTGGAATTTATTTGATATGCTCCTTACTCGCAGTTGATGTGTTATCGTTTCTTTATGTCCTCCTTAATCCATCACGATTGCATTACATTTTGTTTTCTTCTAACCGATGTGCTTCGTTACACTTTAGTACGACCACTACTGTAACGAAAGGATTTGGGTTTTCTGTAATTGTTTATTGTCTTTCCTCTGCACCAGCTATCAGCGGTGTAAGACCAATCTACATTTTCATAATTCTGCATATATCCTCTGCTTCGTCGGCCTTTTCTTTTTCTTTCTGCCACTGCATCATGATTTATCAAAGCGCTGAAAGATAGACTTACTTTGCCTCACTTTCCGCAAGTTATTTGATCTCTGCTATTGTCTCTTTTTCTCGGTTTTCATTTGACTCCATGCCCAATGGACCATTTCCCTGGTTTAACCCCCAACTCCAAAAAAATCCAAGACCATCATTTACCCATAAATATGCCCACCTTTTTCACGCTATTTAAATTCCTATTGTGACATTTTTCGAGAGATCCCTTTTGGGTTGGAAGAGGGCAGCTTCTAATCCAAAGTGGTTTGGGGTTGCCTCGGGATTGATTTGTTACAACCCATTTCAGTTCTGAGTGTCAACATTTTGGCGTCGTTGCCGGGGAATTTTCGAAGTTGATATCTATCCCTGGGAGAACGACATTGTTACAGTCCTATGGCCTGGTTGAGTAGTCAGTCATAGGCAAATATTGGTTGCACATGCTCTGGCGACTCCATTAAAAAGTTTATGATGGTGATTTCACTGGCAGGAGAACTCAGAATTGCAGCGTTCACACTAGGTTGCCCAATGGATGGAGGCACCTGGTCTACTGTTCTTGGCACTTTACGAGAAAGTACCATCCCTAGTTGGAGCCGATGTTGTAACAGATATCAAAATTGACTATGTTTCCCAAGGACCCCTTCACTGAAGGAAACGGAAAAGACTTCCGGAGCAACTCATACTCGACCTGTATGTGCATATGAATTCCCTCAACATGTGTATTCATTGCCTATTTGCTCCCTGGAATTGTCAATGAGGGCTTGAAAAGTGTATGGGGCAATGTTGGAGCATTGGCATTAATTGTAATAGCTCATATGTCGTTTGAGGCTTATTTCCTTCTAACATTTCATAGATGGGAGGATTTTGAAGATTACTATTATTATTGGAAAACTGTGCGGCCAGGTATTCAATGGTCGATACTTTCTTACATTGCCCTATCACTAGCAATTATATTGTTGGTTGTGCTCTTGAGTTGCGCGGTCATAGCAGGTAAAACTATCTGAAACATCATGTCTCAAAAGGTTCCATTAGCCCTCTCATCTTGTTGTAATTCCGCTGAAGGCGGATTGTACAAGAATATTGAAGATCACGTCCTCAAAGCTTGGATTGTGGTTCATGCCTCCCAGCCTGACTACATCATGGCCAGATCAGTATTCAGTGCATTCACTGGCATGGTCGTGACTGTTTGCCTTGTGTTATTAGTAGTTAAATGGATATGCGTTCCATGGCTACTTGATGCCCCTATGGATAGACTAGTTTATGCTATTTAGTTTGCCTTCGTGGTAGTAGGAAGCATAGTCGTGGTATTCAGATGGTTAACAGTCGTTATTTATTTTCCCAAATATGTACGGTGCTTGCTTGACTTCGAAGATTTTTTGACAAGGAGTCTTGTTCAACAAAAAGACGATCTCCGTGGATGCCGATTGTTTCTGTCTTTATTACTCACCATGTTGATTTGAGTACAGAAATTCATGGTATTACTCAGCAAAGTCTGTTGGTTTCTCTCTCAGTTTGTATTCAAAAACATCTGACCTTTCATAATGAGTAAGAACAAATCTGCTGAATTTTCAAAATACTACGAAGTTTCAAAGACCATACGAATGCCAGGAGAAAATACCGACAGCCTGTGGAGAGCAAATGAATCCGCCTTTGAGAAGACACAAAATCATTTCAAAAACGGCATTGAAAATGCTTACCGTCAAGCATGGTGTTTCATGGATATGGTTAACCGTTCAGATCCAGAAGCCAAATTAGTGAGCGAGGCAGTGGACAACGAATTCAACACTCTTGAAAACGTTTGGAAGAAGCATTGTAAGATACAGTCTCTTCAAAATTCCAAGCGCAACCAATCAACCGAGAAGACAAGAGATAACATATGATTATTGATTAAGCATGGGTGGGCATTTAAACGACAGGTGTTAGTATCCCTAGAAAATCACAGGTGCGATTGGTGATTTTCGTTGGTTGTAGCCTATGACGTTGGGTTTGTTGCGTTAACTGCCACATTAGTGCATATCGTTCCCACCAAATCTCCCAAGGAATTCAACCGTAGTGAGATATTCTCTATCATGATTCTTAAGACAGCTATGCCAGAACGCACGATGTTATTTTCAGGAAAATGGAAAATGACTGTCGGGTCATTGAAAGGATGAGTTACAGGATGGAAAGCATTACCGTTTCTTCAGCCAGCTCGAGGCTTTGTATGGAGAAACCATTATCGACGTTGCCTGTAGTTGTCTTGGCATAACAATGCAGACAAATGTGACCGAAAGTCTACAGACCTGGACTTTAACAGAGACGGAGCCACGCAGAAACATGCTAACACTCACAACGGCGAGGCCTTCAGTTTGTCTTTAGATTCTTCTTTGGATAACGAGTACAGTCACGATATGAAGGAAAGGTCCATTAGCTTCGGTAGATGGAAGCAGCTTTGGCGATGTGCCATTATTTGGACAATGTCACATTACATGCAGACCCATCCCACAGTTACTGTGTGGCTCTTATTGTTCCATCCCATCAAGCTCTAGAAAGTTGGGCTCAGAAGGAAGGAATCATTTACAAAGACTTTTCAGAGTTGTGATCAGCAAGGATAGTGATTTAATGGCATATGGATATAATGTGGTTATTTACAAAATGGATCGGTCTGGAGATGGAGAAGAAGTTATAATGGACAAGGTTTTCAACTGTTCGACTGTGCCTGCTCGTGAACGTTCGTTTAAATGTTTCACTCAAGAACTATTCACAGGCATGTGTGTCCTCCCAGGTTGTGACTTTCTTTCATCAGTCTCTGGTATTGGGGTCAAACGGGCATATTCATTGGTATTGAAACATAAAAATACAGATCGGGTTCTTTCTGTGTTACAACTAGATAAAAAACGTCATATACCTCAAGGTTATGTTAATTCTTTCAAAGAAGCAAATGCGGTTTTCCGTCATGCTCAAGTGTATGATGTTGATATGCCTTTCATTCTTGCCATTGCCAAAGGATGGTTGGATCCAATAACAATGGAATTTTTTGATGAATTTCCACAAATTCTTTCATCGCTAGGACATCAAGCAGTCTATGCAA
Organism: Picea glauca; assembly: GCA_000966675.3. Taxonomy (NCBI): domain Eukaryota; kingdom Viridiplantae; phylum Streptophyta; class Pinopsida; order Pinales; family Pinaceae; genus Picea; species Picea glauca. The sequence goes on along the minus strand of JZKD02S0653118.1, from coordinate 420,304 downwards.
ATGAGACAGCGAGCTTCCAAAATCAATCAAGAGAATTAAAGATCAAAAAAGACGGTGGTCCATTTGTCCTGTTATCTGAGAAAACTCAAGATGAGTTTTGTGCACAGACCGGAGAGGAGTCTTTACAAAACCTAACATATATAGCGCACAGGAAGAAAGTGAACAAAACAAAGTTAGAAGTTAACGAGGGAGTTGCAGAAACTCAATGTTTTCTGCCAAGACAAAACACTTGTGAGCTTGACAGAGATCTAATGACACACTTTAGAGAAGTTGTTGAACATTCATCCTTGACGAGGTCATCCCTTCACATGGATGATAATCAAGTGAAAAACAATGGGATTCCCTGGATGTAACAGGCTGGAAGAGAGTTTTTCCTCCTACCCGAGACAACAATCCCTTCAAGAGAACAAAGTCAGAAGATTTATATGTTTCTCTTGCAGACAGTCTTGGCACTTCCTCACCTCAAGATGCATCTAAAACCGATTATGCCGATACCATTTTGTCCACTTGTCAAAGCCATTGGTAGCGGTTCGAGTAGCCTACAGAGCATACGACAGAACACCTGGCAGTCGAAATTTTCCAGAGAAGGCGAATCGGTTCAGATTCCTGGAACGCTAAGATTTTTTTGTTAGATTTTCTCTCTTTTAAAAGAATGAGGTTTGTAACACTAGAGAGGAAGGCGTGCATGAGCGCAGGACTGGGGGGGAAACCTCTGTGAAGAAGTTTCCTATTGTAATTGCTGAGTTTTTTGTAAGCCATTAATGGAGTAATAAAGACGATTTTTTCTTACGACTATGAGATTCATCACGGTCGATTTCTTTCAGCATGTTTTCTTCTCCTTCAGCTGTGTTAAATCTGTTTGGAATTTATTGGATATGCTCCTTACTCGCAATTGATGTGTTATCATTTCTTTATGTCTTCCTTAATCCATCACGATTGCATTACATTTTGTTTTCTTCTAACCGATGTGCTTCGTTACACTTTAGTACGACCACTACTATAACGAATGGATTTGACTTTTTTGTAATTGTTTATTGTCTTTCCTCTGCACCAGCTATCAGTGGTGTAAGACCAATCTGCATTTTCAGAATTCTGCATATATCCTCTACTTCATCGGCCTTTCCTTTTTCTTTCTGCCACCGCATCATGATTTATCAAAGCGTTGAAAGATAGACTTACTTTGCCTCACTTTCCGCAAGTTATTTGATCTCTGCTATTGTCTCTTTTTCTCGGTTTTCATTTGACTCCATTCCCAATGGATCATTTCCCTGGTTTAACCCCCAACTCCAAAAAATCCCAAGACCATCATTTACCCATAAATCTGCCCACCTTTTTCACACTATTTAAATTCCTATTGTGACATTTTTCGAGAGATCCCTCTCGGGTTGGAAGAGGGCGGCTTCTAATCCAAAGTGGTTCGAGGTTGCCTCGGGATTGATTTGCTGCAACCCATTTCAGTTCTGAGTGTCAACACATAGAATAGCTTCTCCATACCATCCACAAGGCAATGGCTAAGTGGAAAGCACCAACAAAGTCATCGAATCCATTCTTACTAAAATAGTGAGAGAAAATTGTAAGGATTGGTCTGACAGATTGCATGAAGCTCTATCAGCTTACCGAACTACTTGGAGGATCATAAATGGTTTTTCTCCTTACGAGTTGGTATATGGAAAAAGCCTTGTTTTTCCCATTGAATTCAAAATCAAAACCTTAAGAACTGCATCAGTAGTCAACCTCGACTTGACTATGGCACAGAAATCCAGACTACAGCAGCTCAGTGAGCTTGATGAAAAGCATTTGGATGCCATCCATAAAACCACAGTGATTCAACAACAAAGAACAAAATGGCATGACCGAGTCATCAAGAAGAAATTATTCCAAAAAGGAGATTGGGCTCTGTTGTATGATTCACGCATTAAGGAATTTCAAGGAAAGCTATGTACACAATGGCTAGGGCCTTATGAGGTAGACACCATCTTTCCCAATGGGACAGTCCGGTTGATTACTTTTGATGGATCCAATACACATTTACATGCAAATGGTCATCGCCTGCGTCTGTATCAACATCCATTGTCCAAGACAGAATTCAAAACTAGCTATATAGCTGATACAAATTATCAAATCTTAAACGGAAAGGAGCATGCTCCTTCCCCTTCTGAACTTTAGGACTTCTTTTGCTCAGAACTTTGTATATAAATAATCTCAGCAAAATTTGCATTTCTCTATTTTTAGTCGAAATTTTTCTATTTTCTTTACTATGCTAATAAATCCTTGAAAGGTATCAGGCAATTATGTGTGTGTAGGTAGATTGATGAACAGAAGGAAACGATCAGTTCATGGAAGTTGAAAAACTTCCTAGAATCGAAGTAAGGTAGCATTTGGCCGATTTCAATGTTGCTACACGTTTTTCTGATGCATTGGCCGATTTCAATGCTGCTACACCTTTTTCCGATGAATTGGCCGATTTCAATGCTGCTACACCTTTTTCCGATGAATTGACCGATTTCAATGCTATTACACCTTCTTCCGATAAATTGGTCGATTTCAATGATGTTCCATCTTTTCTGATAAATCGGTCGATCTCAACGCTATTACACCTACCTCTGACATTTTTGAAAAAGAAGCTGTTGATACACTAATTATTGTTGTTCTTTCTTGCCACTTCACTCTTTCTTTTTTCCAATGTTGTGACTCCAGCTCTCCAATCTTTCGTGCAACAACACCACTAATTAGACAATACTGATGCTTTCTATCTGAAAGTGTTGCTTCATTATGACATGACTTCACATTTGACGATATCCAGTTGGCTCACTATAGTAAGGACTACGTCTCTGCAAAAGATTTCATTTCTCTCACGATCCTTCATCATGCCAGCTATTACGCGCCATTCCGATGGCGGTTGGATTGTGCGGTTACTCCGACGGGTCATTATGTGCGGTAAGATTTGAGGTACGTGATTAATCCTATGTGTTAAAGTAATGAAGATATAAAAGCACGTTTTCCTATTTACTAACCGATTACTCCTAGAGTCAATCCGCTTAGTTGGGAGGGGGAATGTAAATTTAGCAGTTCATTCTGAATTTTATACACACCTCCACCACCTTTCCACCCACACTTCTTTTAACTAAAACATTGTATTCTCTCTGCAAACCACGTTCGATCTTATTGCGTCTCTGATTTAGGTGATAGTTTCTCCTCCTCCTTGCCTGTGACTCTCAAGAAACATCATGGGAGGATCAGCTGTGAGATATGAACCGGCAACTCTGGACAGTTTGTTGCTACACCCAGAGGCCTACCAAATATTTCTTCAGACCAGTTGGATATCGTATTTCAATAAGTTGAAAGAGTTTAGTGAGGATGAGGTATTAGAGTTTAGTCAAAATCTTACTGAAAGGTATTCAATGGTGAATGCGGTAAGGATTCCAGTGACAGAAGCAAGCATTGTTGTTGTAACAAGGTTTCCAAGAACAGGAAACCGATGGTTTAACAGAAAAACACGTCTTCTGGATGCACAGAAGGGGTTCCTCGTCAACAATGAGCAAGTTCAGACCAAGGGCAGAGGTGTAGACATCAATTCCTTACCAGATCCATGGGGGAAAGTCGCAGAATTTTTAAAAAGGTACATTACTTGCGAAGGCCGATACCAAGTTGTTTATTTTTCTGATTTCATCTTATTATCACATCTGCGACATCAAAAATTGATAAACATTCCTTATTTTCTCCTACATTCATTACATAACATGGCCCATTTTGTAAAAAAATCCAAGAGCTCCAAGAACTGTGTTTCTAATCACAGACTCATCGGCCTATTAATTTGCAGAGGTATGGGCATTTCCAATAACCCATTACCTGCTGCTGCAGACCAGCCACAGTCTGTAAATCTAGAAGGAATTGTACCAGTCCTTGACAATGCAACCCATGGACCTCTTCCAGAACCTCTACCCTCAGCTGCAATAGCAATCCAAACCCCTATTGTCGTTGTTCGTAAGACGACTTAGAAAAGCAACCGTATAACCCGAAGCCATCCTGGCACCAGATAGACAAGCCTCGATGACTTTTCATTACAACAGCCTATAGTTGTGGACAAACAAACAGATGAAGATCCAACCTCTCGATCACAATCACAGCACTTGGTTGATACACCGATTATTGAAATCCTACCCCCTGCCTCTGACAAGAAAACCCCTGCTCTTACCTCTGCATCACCTAAAAAGTGAACAAGGATAACACGGTCCACTATAACATCAAAACCACTTACCCCCTCTGATATGGCACCAACTATCACACAAACCCCTCCTATTGTTGTTGCAATCACAAAGGATTCTCCTATTACTGCTACAATCGATCAAACACCTACTATCATTACCTGTGCATCTTCGCAGAAAAGGAAACGTCCATTCAAAGTAAAACCTCAGAGATCCATTGATCAAATTGGATCAACATCAAATCAGAACCCTCTGGTTGTTGCGACAAATAATTCTACAGGGGTACGAATACCAAGTTTTACTTTATGCCCAGAACTGCAGAAAACTATCTTCTCCTTTCAAAATGAATGTACTCAATTCGCAGCAAAATCATCGGTGTTGCCTGATGATTCTATGCATCCTATGTCCATTGACGATATCCAGATCATCACTGACCCCAGCATACCAGAATATCCTCCTTGTGTGCTTGAGGAAGAACACCTTATTCCTCCTCCAGCAACGAAGAAGAAAACCACTACTTTCGTTTCTACTTTACCCAGGAGAAAAACTAGGTCCATCGTTTCTGTCGAAGCTGCAATTGGAAGGCAAGATATGGAGCAGGCCATTCCTATTCTTCGTCCACTATTCCCTATGGTTGATGCAGAGACAGTTCCACAAGAATCAATTGTCCACGTCGAGACTAATCCACAAGAACTAGTCCTGACGGATACAGTTGTTACACAAGAACCAGCTTCTCCACAGAAGATTGTCCCACCAGAGCCAGTAATATTAGAACCAACTGTCCATGTCGAGACTGCTCCACAAGAACCAGTCCCGACAACCACAACTGTTACACAAGAACCAACTCCACAGCATGTTGAGGATGTACCACTTGCCCAATTATTTGCCCAAATAGAGCAAAAGATCAAGAATACAGAAAATTCCAGGATCGTTGCACTAATAACAGAAAATAATAACCTCAAAGCAGAGTTACAGACCCTGAAATAGGAAGTGGCAGCTGCTCGACAGAAGAATCCAAAAGGTATAACCTTAGACATCCTAGCACTAACAAAAGTTGTTATGGGCAGAGAAAAAGAACTCATGTGTTTTGAGTGTGGCAACATTTACTATGAGGCACGATATGAGGTAGTCAAAGTTCCAGTGGCTACAGGACCAACAAATGTATCAATCAAGACTGAACATGGACTTCCTGCTACAAAAAAATCAGTAAAACAAAGGAGATCTCAACGTCATAAATTAGCTCCTAGTATACTAGAAGCTTGCAAACAAGAACCTTTGTTTCTTTCACGAGTTGTTACTCGAGCAACTCAAACTGATCATGTTCTCAAGAATAAAGAAACCCAAATAGATTGTTGACATAACATATTTTCTTTTTGACACAGCATTCTTCATTACCGGCACTTAGAAATTTCTCTTAACAATTTTTCACTGGAGGAGATACTGATCTACTTCAGCTACAAAGTAAGGTTTGAATGTGTTTTGCATGAGGACATGCAATGTCTTCAGTTTGGGGGTATGTTAAAACCCTGAAATGTCCCTTTTTCACTAAACCTTTTGATCATTCAACCTTCTCATTCCTAAGCTAAATGGCTATTATAATGAGCACCAAGACCCTTTTTCCTAAAGTATGAACTATTCATCTTGATTTTATATTTTCATTTACTTAGCATGTTTGATTGATAACGTTCACTTATTTTATCCATGAAATAATTTAACTAATGACCAAAATGTTAGAACAACCCACTTCGAGAAAATCGTTGTTGTTACAGCTATGCGCCAATCCTAGAAGCTGTTACATGACTTCTGCAACGGATGCCCATCAATCCTAGAATCTTTTACACAACTACTATGACAGAAGCTTGTTAATCTCAGAAGTTGTTACAACAAACACAGTTGTTACAACAGACGCGGTTAGTATAGAACTGCTATGACAGAAGCTTGTTAATCTCAGAAGCTGTTACAACAGACACCACTAGTCTTGTTGTGATACGATTGTTGCAACACTTGCTGATTAGAATGCTGGCTCACAATGTTAATGAAAGAGAATTCAAGATTTTGTATTAATGATATCTAACGAACATCTTGAGAATCAGGGATTCTCAAGACTGTTCTGTTTTTTAACACTGAACGACTCTGACTTTAAATAGCATAGATTTTGTAATGTAACGGGTTGTTAGTCTTTTTCCTTGAACTAAAGAAAGTAGAGATTATTGTACACAGACATATTTTTGGCAATTAAATGAAAAAGTGGATTGAATTTCTTTAGCAAACTGCAACCTATCTTTTTTAGTGGATTCAGTGAGAAGGAAACGACCCACCTTCATCACCGATTCCCCTCTATTTCGAATTCTACATTTAGTCGTTTTCATTGCAAATGGTTTAACTGTTAAATATTTCTGAATATAATTGTTGTTACAGTTTAGTTCCTTCTTGGTAAATGCGCATAGACTTGTCTCATGAGAATTAGAAGTCAGTTGTTGAACATGGCTGGAGAACTACTTTTCCTTTTTTCTGCATTAGGTTAAAATCTTGTTTTGAGAAATAAAAGTGTGAAGTAGCTTCTTGCAATAAGTAGATTTTCTTTCTGCAATAGTACAGAGTTTCTTCCTGCAAAAGTAATTTAGGAAGTTAGATTAGGGTAGGTAATTTAGGGTTTCTTTCATCAGTTTAGATTGTAATTGAGATTTTAATTCTGTAGCACTCCAGTTGTATCAGCACAACTGTGTTAGTGATATTGTTTGTTTGTTTTTGTTAAAAAGAACTTCCCTACTGCAATTAGATTAGAGATGCTTTCATAATCTAGCATAGACTGTGCAGAATTATCTTGAAATAACAGACTTCCCTGGGTTGACAATTTATATTAAACACTTTGATTTTCCATTCAATTAGACGATTAAAGTGCCCAACAACGTTGAGGCATTATTTTTCCCATTTCGATCAAATTCGTATCGTTTTAGGGTTGATTCTAGTTTACCTCAAATGAAGGTGATTTTAGAAAACCAAAATTCTTCATTTGCAAATATGAAATCATATTTGGATACCCATTTGAGAGTTGTACACGTGCTCTCGATTGAGGGAGAAGACATGTAGTTCTTGGGGCCCTTTTTCTTAACTTCGTGTCATTCTAGGCCCAAGTTTGACCAGCCTCGAACGAAGGCTATTTGGAAGAAGTGGAATTATCAGTTTAAAAATATAAAATAATTTATTGATACCCATTTGAGAGATATACGTAGGTTCCCGAGCTCTTGCAACGTTAAGGCATTCTTTGGCCAATCTCGTTCAAATTCGTATCCTTTTAGGGTTGATTATGGTTGACCCCGAATGAATGTGATTTTTGAAAAGAAAAATTCTTCATTTGAAAATATGAAATCATATTTGGATACCCATTTGAGAGTTGTACACGTGGTCGTGATTGTGAGTGAAGACGTGTAGTTATTGGGGCCTTTTTTTCTCAACTTTGGGTCATTCTAGGCCCAAGTTTGACCAGTGCCGAATGAAAACTATTTGGAAGAATTAGAATTATGGGTTTAAAAATATAAAATAAATTTTTTATATCGATTTGAGAGATTCAAGTGGGTTCCCGAGCGCTCGTAACGTTGAGGCATTCTTTGACCCATTTCGATCAAATTCGTATCGTTTTAGGGTTGATTATGGTTAACCGTGAATGAAGGTGATTTTTGAAAAGCAAAATTCTTCCTTTGAAAATATGATATCATATTTGGATACCCATTTGAGAGTTGTACACGTGGTCCTAATTGCAAGCGAAGACATGTAGTTCTTGAGCCCCTTTTTCTCAACTTTAGGTCATTTTAGACCCAAGTTTGACCAACCCCGAATGAAGGCTATTTAGAAAAAGAGGAATTATGGGTTTAAAAATATAAAATTGTTGATACCAATTTGAGAGATGTGAGTGTGTTCCCGAGCGCTCGTAACGTTGAGGCATTTTTTGGCCCATCTTCATCAAATTCGTATCGTTTTAGGGTTGATTCTAGTTAACCCTTAATGAAGGTGATTTTTGAAAAGCAAAATTCTTCATTTGTAAATATGAAATCATATTTGGATACCCATTTGAGAGTTGTACACGTGGTCTTGATTGTGAGCGAAGTCGTGTAGTTCTTTGGGCCCTTTTTCTCAACTTTGGTTCATTCTAGGCCCAAGTTTGACCAGCCCCAAACGAAGGCTATTTGGAAGAAGTGGAATTATGGGTTTAAAAATACAAAATAATTTTTTGATTCCGATTTGAGAGATGCAAGTGGGTTCCAGAGCGCTCGTAACGTTGAGGCATTCTTTAGCCCATTTCGAACAAATTCGTATCATTTGAGGGTTGATTATGGTTAACCTCGAATGAAGGTGATTTTTGAAAAGAAAAATTCTTCATTTGCAAATATGAAATCATATATTGATACCCATTTGAGAGTTGTACACGTGGTCCTAATAGCGAGCGAAGACGTGTAGCTCTTGGGCCCCTTTTTCACAACTTCGGGTCATTTTAGGCCCAAGTTTAACCAACCCCGAATGAAAGCTATTTATAAGAAGTGGAATTATGGGTTTAAAAATATAAAATAATTTTTTAATACCCATTTGAGAGATATACGTGGGTTCTCAAGCTCTTGCAACGTTGAGGCATTCTTTGGCCCATTTCGATCAAATTCGTATCATTTTAGGGTTGATTCTGGATAACCCCAAATGAAGGTGATTTTTGAAAAGAAAAATTCGTCATTTGCAAATATAAAATCATATTTGGATACCCATTTGAGAGTGGTACACGTGGTCCCGATTGCGGGAGAAGACGTGTAGTTCTTGATCCCCTTTTTCTCAACTTCGAGTCATTCTAGGCCCAAGTTTGACCAACCTCGAATGAAGGCTATTTGGAAGAAGTGGAATTATGGATTTAAACATATAAATAATTTTTTTATACCCATTTGAGAGATATAGTTGGGTTCCCAAGCTCTCACAACGTTGACGCATTCTTTTCCCCATTTCGATCAAATTCATATCGTTTTAGGGTTAATCTTGGTTAACCTCGAATGAAGGTGATTTTTTTAAAGAAAAATTCTTCATTTGCAAAGATGAAATCATATTTGGATACCCATTCAATAGTTGTACACATGTTCTTGATTGTGAGCGAAGACGTGTAGTTCTTGGGCCCCTTTTTCTCAACTTCAAGTCATTCTAGGCCCAAGTTTGACCAGCCCCAAATGAAGGCCATTTGGAAGAAGTGGAATTATGGGTTTAAAAATTCAAAATAATCTTTTGATACCAATTTGAAAGATGCAAGTGGGTTCCCAAGCGCTCGTAACGTTGAGGCATTCCTTGGCCCATTTCGATCAAATTCATATCGTTTTAGGGTAGATTTTGGTTAACCCCGAATGAAGGTGATTTTTGAAAAGACAAATTCCTCATTTCCAAATATGAAATCATATTTGGATGCCCATTTGAGAGTTGTACATGTGTTCTCGATTGCGGGAAAAGACGTGTAGTTCTTAGGCCCATTTTTCTCAACTTGGGGTCATTCTAGGCCCAAGTTTGATCAACCTCGAACGAAGGCTATTAGGAAGAAGTGGAATTATGGGTTTAAAAATATAAAATAACTTTTTGATACCCATTTGAGAGATATAGGTGGGTTCCTGAGCTCTCGCAATGTTGAGGCATTCTTTGGCCCATTTCGATCAAATTCATATCGTTTTAGGGTTGATTTTGGTTAACCCCGAATGAAGGTGGTTTTGAAAAGAAAAATTCTTCATTTGCAAATATGAAATCATATTTGGATACCCATTTGAGAGTTGTACACATGGTCTTGATTGCGAGCGAAGACATGTAGTTCTTGGGCCCCTTTTCTCAACTTCAGGTCATTCTAAGGCCAAGTTTGACCAGCCCTGAATGAAGGCTATTTGGAAGAAGTGGAATTATGGGTTTAAAAATACAAAATAATCTTTTGATACCCATTTGAGATATGCAAGTGAGTTCCCGAGCACACGTAACATTGAGGCATTCGTTTTCCTATTTTGATCAAATTCGTGTCGTTTTAGGGTGGATTCTGGTTAACCCCGAATGAAGGTGATTTTTGAAATGAAAAATTCTTCATTTGAAAATATGAAATCATATTTGGGTACCCATTTGAGAGTTGTACATGTGGTCCTAATTGCGAGCGAAGACATGTAGTTCCTGGGTTGTTTTTTCTCAACTTCGGGTCATTTTAGGCCCAAGTTTGACCAGCCCCGAATGAGGGCTATTTAGAAAAAGAGGAATTATGGGTTTAAAAATATAAAATAATTTTTTGATACCCATTTGAGAGATGCAAGTAGGTTCTCGAGCACTCGTAACATTGAGGCATTCTTTTGCCCATTTCGATCAAATTCTTATCATTTTAGGGTTGATTTTGGTTAACCTCGAATGAAGGTGATTTTTGAAAAGAAAAATTCTTCATTTGCAAATATGAAATCATATTTGGATATCCATTTGAGAGTTGTACACGTGGTCTTGATTGCGAGCGAAGACGTGTAGTTCTTGGGCACCTTTTTCTCAACTTCAGGTCATTCTAGGCCCAAGTTTGACCAACCCCAAATGTAGGCTATTTGGAAGAAGTGGAATTATGGGTTTAAAAATACAAAATAATATTTTGATACCCATTTGAGAGACGCAAGTGGGTTCCCAAGCGCTCATAACATTGAGGCATTCGTTTTCCCATTTCAATCGAATTCGTATCGTTTAGGGTGGATTCTAGTTAACCCCCAATGAAGGTGATTTTTGAAAAGAAAAATTTTCATTTGCAAATATGAAATCATATTTGGATACCCATTTGAGAGTTGCACTCGTGGTCCTAATTGTGAGCGAAGACGTGTAGTTCTTGGGTTGTTTTTTTTATACTTCGGGTCATTTTAGGCCCAAGTTTTACCAACCCCGAATGAAGGCTATTTAGAAAACGCAGAATTATGGGTTTAAAAACATAAAATAATTTGTTGATATCCATTTGAGAGATGCAAGTGCATTCTCGAGCGCTCGTAACATTGAGGCATTCTTTTGCCCATTTCGATCAAATTCGTATCATTTTAGGGTTGATTTTGGTTAACCTCGAATGAAGGTGATTTTTGAAAAGTAAAATTCTTCATTTTCAAATATGAAATTATATTTGGATACCCATTTGAGAGTTGTACATGTGGTCTTGATTGCAAGCGAAGACTTGTAGTTATTGGGCCCCTTTTTCTCAACTTCGGGTCATTCTAGGCCCAAGTTTGACCATCCCCGAATGAAATCTATTTGGAAGAAGTGGACTTATGGATTTAAAAATACAAAATTGTTTTTTGATACCCATTTTCGAGATGCAAGTGAGTTCCTAAGCGTCCGTAACGCTGAGGCATTCTTTTTCCCATTCTAATCAAATTCGTATCGTTTCAGGGTCGATTCTGGTTAACCTCGAATGAAGGTGATTTTTGAAAATAAAAATTCTTCATTTTCAAATATGAAATCATATATTGATACCCATTTGAGAGTTGTACACTTGGTACTAATTGCAAGCGAAGACATGTAGTTCTTAGGCCCCTTTTTCTCTACTTCGAGTCATTTTAGGCCCAAGTTTAAGCAGCCTCGAATGAAGGCTATTTAGAAGAAGTGGAATTATGGGTTTAAAAATATAAAATAATTTTTTGATACCCATTAGAGAGATATATGTGGGTTCCCGAGCTCTTGTAACGTTGAGGCATTATTTGACCCATTTCGATCAAATTCGTATCATTTTAGGGTTGATTTTGGTTAACCCCGAATGGAGGTGATTTTTGAAAAGCAAAATTCTTCATTTGCAAATATGAAATCATATTTGGATACCCATTTGAGAGTGGTACATGTGGTCCCGATTGCGGGAGAAGACATGTAATTCTTGGGCCCCTTTTTCTCAACTTCGGGTCATTCGAGGCCCAAGTTTGACCATCCTCAAACGAAGGCTATTTGGAAGAAGTGGAATTATGGGTTTAAACATATAAAATAATTTTTTCATACCCATTTGAGAGACATAGGTGGGTTCTCGAGATCTCGCAACGTTGAGGCATTCTTTGGCCCATTTCGATCAAATTCGTATCGTTTTAGGGTTGATTCTGGTTAACCCCAAATGAAGGTGATTTTTGAAAAGAAAAATTCTTCATTTGCAAAGATGAAATCATATTTGGATACCCATTTGAGAGTTGTACACGTGTTCTTGATTGCGAGCAAAGACGTGTAGTTCTTGGGCCCCTTTTTCTCAACTTCGTGTCATTATATGCCCAAGTTTGACCAGCCCCGAATGAAGGCTATTTGGAATAAGTGGAATTATGGGTTTAAAAATACAAAATAATTTTGTGATACCCATTTGAGAGATGCAAGTGGGTTCATGAGCATTTGTAACGTTGAGGCATTCTTTTTCCCATTTCGATCAAATTTGTATCGTTTTAGGGACGATTCTGGTTAACCTCAAATGAAGGTGATTTTTGAAAAGCAAAATTCTTCATTTCCAAATATGAAATCATATTTGGATACCCATTTGAGAGTTGCACTAGTGATCCTAATTGCGAGCGAAGACATGTAGTTCTTGGGCCCCTTTTTCTCAACTTCAGGTCATTTTAGGCCCAAGTTTAACCAGCCACGAATGAAGGCTATTTAGAAGAAGTGGAATTATGGTTTCAAAAATATAAAATAATTTTTTGATACCCATTTGAGAGATGCAAGTGGGTTCCCGTGCGCTCATAACGTTAAGGCATTCTTTGGCCCATTTCGATCAAATTCGTATCGTTTTAGGGTTGATTCTGGTTAACCCTGAATGAAGGTAATTTTTGAAAAGAAAAATTCTTCATTTGCAAATATGAAATCATAATTAGATACCGATTTGAGAGTTGTACAGATGGTCTTGATTGTGAGCGAAGACGTGTAATTCTTGGCGATCCAAGGGATCAAATTTTGCTCAAAAATTCAAAGTGCTCGAAATCGCTTCAAATCGAACGAGAGCATAGGCTTCGTTGTTGACAAACCCAGTGCAACTCATTTGGGTTCAAATGGACGTCGGGAGCGAGAGATATCACGTTCTGTTCAAAATGACAAACATGAAAAAAAAGGGGATGTTGACTGTACAGTCTGTATGACTGTTGACGTGGAAGTCCGTACAACATGTGGCAGACAGTTGGCAGCTGAGAGCGAATGACATTGCGACACGTGGTAGTATTTGCTTGGTCGTACGGTGCCACATGGCCCAGTCATGGGCTGCCACGTGGCACCTTGTTATTGGTTGTTGTATAAAACTTTATTGGAGTCCACCGGGTTAGACCCCGTGACCTCCCTTTGCATAGTATGCGCTACCAACGCGCCCCAATGTACGCCTTGTTATATGTATGGTTTTAAATACATTTGAGTTTGAGTTTGTTGTATGTTGGCGCGGGGGTCCAGGCTGGGGCTTAGCCCCAGCCCCCGGTCACATATTTGTGGCCATATGACCATTGTATATCGTGACGTGCGCGTGGGTATGCGTTTGGTTTGGATTTAAATTTGGTTCAGACGGTTATGTAAACTCTTGGCCCTTATTTTTAAATGTGCGGTCACATGGGTCATATGACCTTTCCCTTGACGGTTAGGGGCTAGGTGCACCCGTAACCATCCTACAGTTTGCATGGTTCAAGCGGTTGCGTCTGGTGCTAATTTTTTACACTTAAATGTGTGTGTGGGCTAGGTTGAGCCAACAAGGGTGCGTTTTGTAGATGCAAAGACAACAAGTTTGAAGAGGCACTTCCAGGAAGCCTATCTTCTTCAATTTTTGCCCAAACGAGGTGCCGAAAAAGCCCAGCTAGGGGTTTTTGGATGTTCTAAAGCCATTGGAGCAGTCTAGTTGGAATTTTGAGCATTGTAAAGCACATTTTTGAGCACTTTGAGCAAATAATACAAATGATCCATTGGAAGCTAGACCAGGAGATGTAGCCCAAGAGAGGGGTGAACTCCTTTATCATTTGCTGTGTTATGTGTTTTTTTTTCACTGTTATTGATGTTGTTTATATGCATCTTGAATGAGTAAAACCTATTAAAGTTGTGTTGAAAAGTTGATCCATTTGCATTTTAACACATAAATTTTACTTGCAAATAATTTCAAGAATACAAGTCTTCTTCATTTTTAGATCACTTGGGCCCCTTTTTCTCAACTTCGGGTGATTCTAGGCCCAAGTTTGACCAGCCCTGAATGAAGGCTATTTGGAAGAAGTGGAATTATGGGTTTAAAAATACAAAATAATTTTTTGCTACCCATTTTAGAGATGCAAGTGGGTTCTCGAGTGCTCGTAACGTTGAGGCGTTCTTTTTCCCATTTCGATCAAATTTGTATCGTTTTAGAGTCAATTCTAGTACCTCAACTAAAAGCCCTCAAAAATTTCATCATCCAAATCTGATTTATAACTTTGTAATAGACGTAATGTATATGATCAGATACCTGCAAACCTTCCTTAACTTTAACAACAAGAGACTACCATTTTCATCAAACTTTTCTTTAGTCTCACATGACTAGTTTTGGATTAGTCAACAACCCTAACTTGAAATAATCATAACTATGTACCTATAATGAATAAAGATACGAAAATAGTACACAATGTTATTCCATTTGTTTTATGCAATTCTTCCCGGTGTCACTACTTGGAACCTCTCAGAAAATGAGTTATAGCAAAAATGGCATACCTTGTTGAATTCTGGCTTATGCTAGAGTGGAACTTGTAGAGCATGCCCTGCACGGAATGTTTGTTGTATGGATCTGAAAACTTTACAAAGAATACTACAGATGGTACTCTAACCAACACATTTGGTCTTACTTAATTTGGATCTGTTATGAAGAGGTTATGACATTTTTACCCGAAATACCTATTTTAGACTAGTTTTAGGACTATTCACAAACCCTATTTTCCACGGAGTGTAAATACAAAAATACAACGACCCACAAGTTGAAATTAGTACCACAACTACTTGGATATGTTTTCTCAATGGCCTATCCATTTCACGGTCTGAATCATTCTAGAAAAAATTTTATTGCGAAAATGGTGAGATGACATGTAAATAACATACCTTAGAAAGCATCATCAAAAGAATTTATCCTCCCTTGAATTTCGGCCTTCTTTACTTCACCTTTTCTCTAAAATTCGGCTTAGATATCCTTTGGTTACCTCATTCACCTATAGATATTCAATATGCTCAAGTGTGATTTAAAATGAGAGAGTCTTGCCTCTTATTTATACTTTCATGTAGCTTCCTCAAGGGGTTGCGTTTTAACCATCTTAACCCACTTTCCTTATTTTAGGGTTAACCAACTTCTAACCACTTGTCCAATTAGTAATTTATCCATTAAATTTATTATTTAAATAATTTATTTTGTATCC
>JZKD02S0653118.1:393399-404683 GCA_000966675.3 Picea glauca | reverse complement strand
TTATTTAAATAATTTATTTTGTATTCACTTTGAATTATAGTACACTCATCACTTCACTTTGTTATTTACCTTCTAAAAATCTCTTAAACCACTTTGACTACTTTGACCTTTTGGGACTTCTAGATGACTCGTGAGGCTTCTCTGGCTTCGAGATGACTCATGAGGATTCTCCAACTTCACATGGACATAAATCTCTAACCGTAAGGATTTATGTGATGTTCCACATACCAATGGAAATGGAATGAAATGTACTATCCATATAGAATAGTCTCACCTGCAAATATATCAAAACTAATACCGTTATCCATCAAACAAACTTGGGTCCATTACCCAATTCTGGGTTCTCCAACTTCCTTCAAGGGTTGACATCAATGACAACCAACCTTAATCAACAATATCCCCCTTTGGCATTGATGGAAACACTCTGATGCAATACTGAAATCATGTCATGCAATACTGAAGTTATATCGCTCATGCTCCTTCTGGAACCATGCCTATGTCCTCTACATCTGATAAATCTCTCCCCCTTTTTCATCAATGGCAAAGGTATTTTTCTATCCAGGGTTGCTCCCCCTAACTGAACTGTCCTCTTTATGGTGCTTCCTCGTGTACATCTAAGAAATATAAGATAAGAATTCAAAATCATTCATTTTGGAGTAGAAATAACTCCGAGTCTATGGCAAAGATACTCAAAGGCTTCCTGTGGAAGTGGTTTTGTAAATATGTATTCCAGTTGTTCTTTTGTATGCACATACTCAACTCTAATGTTCTTTTTTGCAACTTGTTCCCATACAAAGTGATACTTGATTGGAATGTGCTTCATCTTGGAATGCATCACCGAGTTCTTTGAGATATTGATGGCGCTTGTATTATTATAATAGATTGGAATGGGCTCATCATACTCAACCTTTATATCTGTCAGAGTTTGTTTCATCCAAAGAACCTATGTACAACATGCTAATGCTACAATATACTCTGCCTCGGCTATATATAAAGATACTAATGATTGTTTCTTTCATATCGATGATACTCAACACTCACCCAAGTAGAACACTACTCCATCGGTGCTTCATCGGTCATCAATACAACCTGCCGAATCTACATATGTGTTGGAAATAGATCATTTCCTTTTGGATACCATAATCCAAACTCTTCGATTCCTTTGAGATATATGAAATTCCTCTTCACTGCTAATACATTTGATTCCTTTGGTGCTTCTTGAAATCGTGCCACCTGTCCAGCTACCTGCATTACATCTGGTCTGGATGTTGTCACATATAGTAGGATACCAATCATTGATATATATTGCCTCCGATATGTAGACTTTGAATCATCATCTTTGCTCAACTTGCAACTATTTTGCATGGGATTGATAATTGGTTTGCAATCTTCCATTCTAAACCTCTTTAGCATTTCTCTGATATACTTGGTTTGAGAAATAAAAATTCCTTGGTTGCTTTGACGTATTTGAAGTCCCAAAAAGAAGGATATTTCTCCAAGTAATGACATTTCAAATTCATTCTGCATATCCTTTGCAAATTTCTGGCTTAACCTGTCATCATCACTACCAAAAATAATATCATCAACATAAAATTCAATTAATAAAATATTATCTTGACTTACCTTGATGTAGAGGTTGTTGTCTGCACTTCCTTTTATGAACCCTGCCTGCTGTAGATATTTATCCAGTCTAGAGTAACATGCTCTATGAGTCTATTTTAGACCATACAAGGCCTTCTTTAATTTACACACATAATATGTGTCATTTGATAACTGAAGTCCTCCTAGTTGTTCAATGTAGACTTCTTATTCAAGTTCCCCATTCAGAAAAGTTGATTTTACGTCCATCTGATACACTTTAATATTTTTGGAGCATACATAAGCTAAAAGCAATTGGATTGCTTCCATTCTGGAAACTAGGGAAAATGTCTCTACAAAGTCGATTCCTTCAACCTATGCATATCCTTTACATACCAATCTAGCTTTGTTCCTTGTAACCTGTCCATCTTCATTCAATTTATTCTTGTATACCCACTTTGTGTCGATCACATTCTTATCCTTTGGTCTTGGAAACCAATTCCTAAGTGTCATTTTTCTCTATTTGATTGAATTCTTCATCCATGGCCTTATTCCAAAATTCATCCTTGCTGGACTCTTCAAAACAGGTTGGTTCAATCGTAGATGAGAGTGCTAGGTGCGTTTGTTCTGCTAAACAGATTCTTTTTCTAGTCTCAACTCTTGCATCTTTGTTTCCGATAATATGATCTGAAGGATGATTCTTCTATACCCGCCTGCTAGGTGTCTTTGGAGGCACTTGTTGAACTTTCTCTTTTGCTTATATTGGATCCTCTTCATCTTCCCCTTCTACCTCTTTTTCATCTTCTGTTTTTTCTTCATAAAGATGTTCCATGATTCATTTTCTTCTTCCTTTAATTCTTGTCTACCTATTTCATCAATTGTTATGTTGATGCTTTCCACAACTTTTTTCAATATCATGTTGTAACACTTGTATGCTTTCCTTGTACTTGAGTAACCAACAAGTACTCCTTTGTCCACATGAGAGTCAAATTTTCTCATTCTGCCATCTTCTCTTTTGATGTAGCATTTGCTTCCAAAAATTCTGAAGTGCTTCACATTTGTTGGTCTTCCTTTCCATAGCTCGTAGGGAGTTTTGTCAGTGTTGTTTGTGAGCATTACTCTGTTCTGAATGTGAATTGTTGTATGCATTGCCTGTGTCCAAAAAATATTTGTCAATTTGGAATCCATTAACATTGTTTGATCCATTTCTTGTATTGTCTTGTTCTTTCTTTCAACAACTCCATTATGTTGAGGTGTCCTAGCAACGGATAATTTCCTTTTTATTCCATCACTGTCGCAGTAGTCCATAAATTACTTTGAAGTGAAATCTCCTCCATTATCAGATCTCAAGCATTTGATTTTTGAATCCATTTCATTTTCAACCATTTCCTTGTAGATCTTGAAGTTTTCAAAAGCTTCTGACTTATTCTTGAGAAAGCAAATTGCAGTCATTCTAGTATAATCATCAACTAATAACATAAAGTATTTCTCACCTTTTAAACCCTTTGTTGTAGTTGGTCCAACTAGATCAAAATGCACAATTGACAGTGGTCTTTTTGTTGAATATCTCTTTGATTTGAACCTGGTCTTTGTTCGCTTTCCTTGTTGACAATGCTTGCATAAAGTGTTGGTTGGTTTCGTGATCTGGGGCATTTCTCTTACTGCTTCTCTTTTGCTGACTTTGAAAAGGTTATCAAAATGTATGTGTTGGCCCTCGACCAAGTTTTGAAAAATTGTTGGTCATGTTTGACCATTTTTGGGACTTCGATAGGATGATCGAAGACAGAGCGCCCAGGCAAAGTGGAGATCGCGAGAACTCGCCCATTTTACGAGATTTTTGGGCTTCTAGGGTTTATGTAACGGGTATGGGATGTCATCCCATGGGTTTACCCATGCTTAGGCAATTTTGTAATGTATAAATAAGTAGCTAAGTGATGTAAGAAGTAGTTACTAGTCAATGATCAGCTTAGCGCATGGCTAGTTGGCTTTGTGCACGAATGTGTTAAGGCTTGCAGAGCTAAGTGCAAGTGTTTTGTAAGAGCTTTATGCAGACAGACTGTGTAAGGTTTTGTTCCCTAACCTAATTCAAAGAAGAAGGATCTGGCAAGGTGCGCACATATCTCCTGTCCTTTATGGAGTTGTCTCTGTGGCTTTGTGCACAAGAGAAGAGGAATGTAAGAAGCTTCAAGACTAATAAAGAAGAAGAAGAAGTTGGTGGACGTAGCCCCACACTGGGGTGAACCATGTATATCCTGTGTTGATGTGCTTTGTGAAATGTTGTTCGTGTTGTTTATGTATTTATCTGGTTAGTGCATTGATTTGGATGTATGTTAGATAGATGTATGGATGCTAATTACTCTATTGATGGTAAATGAATGTTAGATTTAAGTTAATGCTATGTACTTGGAAGGCTTTGATCATATTATTACTGCGTTGTTTTGTACTTAGGGTTTAATCTGCGATGTGAATAAGAATCATAACTTAATGTATATTGTTGGCTAAGTGTTATGTTAAGTGTTGTAATCACAAATATGTGTCCCATCTAGGTTGTAGACACCTGAGTCCTGCAACCCCCTTGTCTCTACCTCGAGTGAGACTTCATCTGCTTCGCAGGTGTTACTGAAAGGGCCGGTAGTTAGGGTTTTGTTGATGCGTTGTTGAAACATTGAACCCTAGGTTTTCCCCTGTGCCAATAGTATGTGACCCATTCTTCTGTGCCATAGCCAACTTTCATCTTCCTTTCCTAGACAACACTTTTCATTTCCAATTTCACTTAACACATATATGTTGCTTGAAGTTCTCGCAACTGTAGCAATCAATTTTCCTGAACCTTCTTTTCTTATCTCGCACTTTTGTGAATCAAAAGTAACTTTATGAAATTCATCACACATTTGACTCACACTTAGAAGATTATGATCTAGGTGGATATCGGTGGCCACCCACCTTTTCCAATTGGCTCAAAACAGTTTTCTAGCAATTTTGGTAATTTACTATTTTTAGCAGCGTTTCGAGTCCTAAACTTCCGGAGCCGTTTTGACGCCCTAAACTATGTTTTTGGGGAAAATAGGGAGAAACATGAAATTAAGTTCAATATTTCTCACACAAAAGTTGTATTACTTGGATAGATATTTCTAATGATGTATCGAGCGCCCCAAACGGAGATCGTATGCAAAAGTTACGCCCCCAGGAAGTTGATGTATCAACTACCTTCATCGGGGCCCGGAAACATTTTGGTTTTTCATCTTCCGGGGATAGGGTTTTGGATTTTACTTATGTTAAAAAGGCCCTTAGAGCCTCATTGTAATGATAATCTTCTTGCAAATGAGCATATCCATCACATATCTTCTGAAATACAAGTCGCCACCATTCCAGCAAGCTTGTTTCCGCTACATTTTACAGTTTCAACTTATTTTCGTATTGAATAGAAAACCAGTTTTACTGTATCTCTATTATTTTGTGTTAAGCACCTCTTAAGGATTAGTGGTATCAGAGCCTGCTGCTCTTGATCATTTTTCAGTACATGTCCCCAATGAGGTCCAAGTATAGCAAGTTGGGTCTCGAGCTTGTCTCTCTTGAGGACAATCGCTCTTGCACACCCAAGAAACCATCAATGGTGAAAGAAAAGAAAAACCATGGAGCAGACGATTCTATCAATTTGTTGCTTGAGCAAGCTCTCACGTGACAGAGGGACGAAATGATGGAGAATTTTTCCCACATCCTTCAACGCCTGACGATAGAAATAGGCGCATCTTCATCAAGCGGCCACTTTGGAAGCACCTTGTGTTTCAAGGTACAAGTTAATTTTGATATTCTTGTATTTGAAGGACAGATAGATGCAGAAGCCCTAGACAAATGGCTAAATCCGCTAGAAGGTTATTTCTCTGTTCACAATTTTTTCGATAGAGAAAAAATCACCTTCTTACTCCTTAAATCTCTCCCTCATGTCAAACATTGGTGGGAAACTTATTGGGAGCAAAGTTTCACAGAGGAGTCTGCAATATATGGAGCCGAGCCCACTTGGGATGCGGTAAAGGAACAATATTACCCTGTTGAAAACTATGAGGACCAGTACATGAGATGGACCACACTACAGAAAGAGAGGGGCCAATAATTTCTAGAGTTCACGAATACCTTCCATACCTTGTGCACCAAGCTGGGTATTAAAGACTCCGAACGACATTTGGTTCTAAAATACCGTGAGGCTCTACACAAATACATCCAAACTGAAATGGATTTTTTTGACATCTCATCACTCAGTTATGCTTATCGATATGTTGTTAAAATCGAGCAGAAATTTAAGCACCAGAACAAATGGGAGTTCGGGTCTACAAATTCACAACAACCAAAGTATGAGAAAGACGACCCTAACAAACAGACTCTCGAAAACCAGTCCAAGCCACAGGAAAAGAAGGGTCACGGAAAGATGAAGAAGGACACTGAAAAATGGTGTGATTTCCACAAAATCCCCTGTCACGACACCGATGAATGTCGCTCAAAATAGTCATTGGTGGTCGAGATCAAACACAAGGAGCCGAACCCTGATTCAAAATCTGATTCTGAAAATACTGGTAAAAGACAGATCATCGACGTAGACCCCACTGCTATTATCGTGATTGCAACAATTCAACCAGAAGAACCAACAGATCCTGAAGAGGGGGAGTGCCTTTTTCATTCACAGATGTGGGTGAAGGGGAGCCCACTGCATTTTATTTTTGATAGCGGAAGCTAGAAGAACCTCATCTTAGCAGAGGTCGTCAAACAGTTGGGATTGTTGACAACACCACACCCGCAACCATACAGCATTGGGTGGCTTTGCCAAGGATGATATCTTTGTGTCAGCCAACAGTGTCGATTGTCATATGGCATCCAGCCCTTCAGGGATTAGTTATTATGTGATGTTGCCCCATTAGATGTCTATGATGTTCTCTTGGGCCAGCTATATATGTGGAAGCACCATGTTATTTATGAGTCTCGACCTCGTAGTGTCATTATTACTTTGGGGGGTCATCTCTACAGAATACCAGAAGTAATTCCGACTATTGTCCCACCTAAAAAGTGTTACAAGGTAGTATCTCATACTACAAAATTTAGATTTTTCACAATATGTTCAAAAGGTGAACAGAAGGATACTGCAACCACTACAGCCTCGACCCAAGCACCTTCTATCCAACAGAAGCAGGTCGACAAGATTGCAGCAAATGCAAAGATTCCTTCTGCACACAGTCATCTCATGTAGCTAGACTGGTTAAAAAGGTCTAACCCTTCCAGCCATAGGTTCGTGACAACCTTCAACAAACCAAGTAGTGTGATGTCTCCAGCAAGGCAAGCAGATCACGAAGATTCAGATTCAGCAATCGCTTTCCCCTCTCCCCCGAGAACTCAACGTAATGGAGAACTAATGCAGCTGGTGTTAGTGAAAACTGTTTGACAGAGCTAAACTTAGTTATCTGTTGCTATACTTGGCAGTTCGGTTCTTTTTCCAGGACTCTTGTCGAATTTACGGATTAAGCACTTTTTCTTTTGCTAGCACCCAACGGAAATGTTTTCATACATTATGCTAAGCACCTTATGACCAYACGAMATGACTAYAACTTCAAYGGAAAACACCCCAACACCTYTTCGTACTTACCTTTCCACTTCCGCTTCCATACACTGATGAAMACGTGGCCTCARYGGAAATCACCAAACACATCGGAGTTTKCACCCTCCGCTTTCCACTGTGATCTGGACCGTCGATCCTTTTCTATTTGATTCTKCTCGGATCTCGATCGTCYGTCTTCTGGATAATTGGCACCGTCGATCCCAACACTTACAAAATGAAATATCGGTTCATTACAGTATGGCTTCAATTCCAGGGATTATTAAGAACAATATTGACAGGTCATATGAGGACAAAGATATCATAATTTCACACAGACGAATAGGGTTTCTCTCATAACAGAATATTGCACAATAAAAGAAAACTTTATTGATGAATTCTTTCTCTCCTCTGCAACTATTTTGTGCACCCTCTACCCCTCTCTTCTGACTCTCGCCCCCCCTTTTACAATTGAACTTAGTTTGCTTAAATACAATTCAAACTTTGGTTTTTTTCAGATCCACAAAGTTTGGATCGAATCCACTTAGATCCTACAATTTATGCTTGTAATCCTAACTTCTCCTACAACTATTACATTGTTAGGATTCAAGATCCTTTGACCATTTATTCAATTTGAACTAAATACAACAAAGTAAATTTAAGAGCACCCACTCTCTTTTGTAAAATTTGGCTTTGACTCTCAACAGCCATAGATCTTCTAGAACTGTGAGCTTATGCTCCTGCATCAAGAACATTGCTTCCTAAGGAGGGAGGATTGATCCAGGTGGATATCGGTGGCCACCCACCTTTTCCAACTGGCTCAAAACAATTTTCTGGCAATTTTGGTAATTTACTATTTTTTACAGTTTTTCAAGTCCTCAACTTCTGGAACCATTTTGAGGCCCTAAATGACGTTTTTTGGGAAAACGGGGAGAAACATGGAACAAAGTTCAATATTTCCCACACAAAAGTTGTATTCCTCGGATAGATATTTCTAATGGTGTATCAAGCGCCCCAAACAAAGATCGTATGCAAAAGTTACGCCCCCGGGAAGTTGACGTATCAACTACCTCCATCGGGGCCTGCAAACCTTTTGGCTTTTCATCTTTTGGGGTTAGGGTTTTGGATTTCCTTATGTTAAAAAGGCCCTTAGAGCCTCATTTTAATGATAATATTCTTGTGAATGTGAGTAGTTGTCACACCTCTTCTCAGAGATAAGCTGCCACCATTCTAGCGAGTCTTTCACTCTGTATTTTTACAGCCTCTGTACATTTATTTCATTAATAGAAATCGTCTATTGTTGTATCTCTGTGTTTATGGTTGCATCTCTGATACATTTATGTTATATTATTGGATATCCATGATATCTCTATGCATTTATTTATTATATCTCCACTCTCATTTCGTGCCAAAAATCATCTGGATCAAATTATGTTTCATATCTTCTACTAGTATAACATTTTCTTCTTTTGTATTCTTGTTCCCAATTCTGACTATGCCTTTTCCAATGATTTGAGCTGAATCATCATTTCCGAAGGAGACTAATCCATCTCTTTCCTTTCTTAATGTAAGAAATTTGTCTCTATTAGTTGTCATGTGTTTTGAACAGCCACTGTCAACATACCAACCACGTTTCTTCTGCTTAGCTTGTAGAGTGAGTGTGCATTCTTCAGTGTTGTATTGATTCTGCTTTCTTATCCATGTCCTTTTTGAGGTTCCTGTATGTGATTGTTGTTGTTATGTTGTGGTTCTCTAGGAGGGATTGTCATTCTGCAATCTTTGTCCATGTGTCCAAAGTTGTTACTGTTAACACAAGAATTTGTAGCTAGAAGAGGCTTGCCTCTCCATAAGCAACTAAAT
Source organism: Picea glauca (assembly GCA_000966675.3). Classification (NCBI taxonomy): domain Eukaryota; kingdom Viridiplantae; phylum Streptophyta; class Pinopsida; order Pinales; family Pinaceae; genus Picea; species Picea glauca. The sequence goes on along the minus strand of JZKD02S0653118.1, from coordinate 395,667 downwards.
AACCTCTACATGCATATATAGGATTCTAACCTATCAACTCAAGGTTCTTGACTAGTCTCATCATACAGAAGAGAACAGACATTCCATAGCACCATGGCACTACAAAATTGTCTATATAGCATGGTCTACCATTTTACTACCCAAAATGCTACCAAATTTGTTAAGCAGTGTAATGATGGCGCTATGAATCCATAGGTTGTTACCAAATCCGTTTTCATGTTGGATGCTACCAAATCTGTCAAATTTGAAGTGATGTAGCTGTGAATTATGATGGCGCTACCAAATTGCATGCAGACACACAGGCGGGTGCTACCAAAATTTTGACAGAGACCAAATTGTGCAGAGTTATTTTGCAAGGATGGTTCTGCCAGTTTTGAGCGACTAACTTAAAACTTGGATTGTGAACAAATGTTAAGGTATTTTTTAAAATTGGAGGAGGTTTTTGTTCATCGCATACCAAATAACAAAAACCTCTCTCATATTTTCAAAATGTGTTATGGATTGAGAGATATTAGACATAGAATTGGCGCTACCAAATGTGCATAACTGTTTTACAGCGGCGCTACGGAATTTCTTGTAGCGGTCACGATTTTGATATTCACCTTGTTGGGAGTTTACCACCTATCAAGGAGGATTCGAATGGCTTCTCAAGAATTAGTTAGATGTCAATGGACACCTGCACCTAAGTTTTATCTCCATCAAAGGCCTCATGCATGAGGTGGAAACAATTTATTAATGACTTCCAACGAATTCCTGAAAATTAGCAGTTTGTTGGATTTTGTGTCTTTGATTGTTGCTACCTATCTCCAAGGCTTAGAATCCAATGGAGGAGATGGGATTCAAACTCCTAAGGTTATTTGGATGTTATTTTCTATTTAAGGAAGGAGATATCTCCTGGAGAACGAAATGTTCATGAACCAAGAGAGGCTAGAGAGAGTAAGAGCAGGCAGTTTTCTTATGTGTGTTCATTTTTAAGCTTGTGGACATTTTAGGATTGTAAGAATTATTGCTATTGGAGACTCACGAGAGTTGTGATTTCAGATTGTAATTCTTTTTTTTATATATCTTTTTATTTGAATATATTGCAGATTTGAGGATCAAAGGTTGCCAATGATTTATGGATCCCTAAGCATCAGAGGATCTACTGTATTTTGCCCATTAGTCATTGTTTATATTCAAGTATTTCTTGATTCATTAAATTGACAGAATCTTTGTTTAGTGAACATTCTATCTTATGTTTTCCTTCTTCATTCTTCCACCTATCAACATATAATCTTGTTTTCTGTTGAGCAGCTTTAGTGCCTTCGATGAGTAGAATGTTTGTGACTCCATTGCCCATTGGTGTAGCCTACTAATCTACAGTTTGTTGCCATCTCCATTTCTTTATCCATCTTGTTGATCCATCTATTCAAAACCAAAATTATCTTTTACATTATAATGGGTGTTGAGCTTACACTTTAGCAGTCAAAGTGTGACTTCTAGTGCTAACAGTTACACTTGTAGCATTCCACTTCAGTGCTTAATGATTCAAACTTGTTTTAACTTCTTCTATGTGTTTCACTAGGCCTTCTTGGATAAACCTTTTGTGTTTGACTTTCAAAGTTGCTTATGTTCCTATTGTTAGCTTTGTAATTCACAGCTTTATGTCCAAAATTATTACATGCATAACATAAACCAAAAAAGATAGTTTGATACCTAGGAGTTGAAGATCTTCTGAAAGAAGGTGCTCTTATGAATCCTTCTTCTTCCTGAGACCTATATGTTTATGTCGATCGTTGATTCTGAAATATAAATCTTCTCGGTGGAGGAGTGTCCCTGTAATTTTATCTGTAGACCTTCCTATCCCCTTTGATTGTTTCTGCATAGATTTTTGAATATGTTTCTTGTTATGTTGATTTGGATCTTGATCCCTTTTCTATCTGATTGTATCCAAGTCTAGACTTGTCATGATTAGGCCTTTGACTGTTGATAATGCCATTCAAAACTTTTGAGTTGTTCTGCATATTTTTCTTTTGAAGATCCTTTCTTAATGTGACAATCTCTGCTTCCAAATTTTCAATGATCATGTCTCTTCCTTCTAGCTGTTCTTTCAGTGCTTCTTCAATTATTTTATCTTCTTCAATTTGAACCTTCAAATTTGTGATCATTTGTTATAATTCTTGAGTGTCTTCTTTCTTGTCTAGTTCCGCTTGTAGCTTCTTGTTTTTCCTCTTTTCTCTTCTGATAACTTCTATGGCACTCAACAATTCCTCTCAGTAGTCAACTTCT
>JZKD02S0653118.1:346457-363185 GCA_000966675.3 Picea glauca | reverse complement strand
ATGAAGGATTGGGTAAAATGGATGGCGGTAGAGGCCAAACTATCCGAGGAAACCATGCAAGCCAGGATATTTTGTCATGACAGCAATAACATATATCAACTGAATAATCAGACTTCCTATAATTTATAGGACCCTAACACAACCAAATTGAACCAATTATTATACTGAAAATCATAAGACTACCAGCATGATTTGAACCCACTAGAAGCAGTCGAGCAGAAGGAAAGGAAGGAAATTGTGATGAAGAACAATGTGTGTAATTGTGAAAAAGACTTGATAAATACAAGGCGAGATTTAGGGCTACAGGGTTCTCCCAGAAGGAGGGAGAAGACTATGATGACAGTTTTTTTGTTCCAGTAACCAGATATACCTCTACCTAAACTATTATATCTCTTGCAGTATCCATGGGTTGGATTTTAAATCAAATGGATGTAAAGATTGTTCTTCTCAACGGAGTAATTGAAGAAGAATCATATATAGAGCAACCTCAGATTTTTTAGGTGCACTAGAAAGAGACCCATGTATGCAGATGGAAGAAGACCTTGTATGGATTCAAGCAACTTGGTGCAGAGCCTCTCATGTACAACAGAAGCATGGTGAAAACTTCCTATGACAGAGGAAGTGTATTGAAATGGTTCTTCAGATGTCCGAGATAATGGATTGCAAATCCATGGAAAACTCCCATGATGATAGATATGAAGAAGTTGAGAGACTTTGATCCAGTAGACACGTCCTTGTATCGACAATTGAATGACCCGTTGATGTATTTGGAGAATACTTAGCCAGATATTTGCTTTGATGTGAAAATAGTTCTAGGTGGAACCTAGCCATGAAAATTGAATAATTGCAAAGCATGCCTTGAAATGTCTTCATGGGATGTTTGATTTATGATATACAACTGCATGGATTTATCGATTCAGATTGGGTAGGGAGTGTAGATAACACAAGAAGTGCTTCTTGGATATGTTTCATTTTGAGCTTTGCCACGATATCATGGGCTAGCAGGAAACAAAAGTTTGTTGCACTTAGCACTGTAGAAGCTAAGTATATTGCAGCTTGTGATGCTTGTACATAAGCAATAAGTTGAGTATATTGTAGCTTGAGATGCTTTTTCTGAAGTAGTGTGGCTCTGTAAGCTGGTTTCTGGACTGTTTGATCTGGTGTTGGATTCGACCATGATATATTGTGATAACCATAGCTGTGTGAATATCTCAGAGAACCCGATGTTCCATGACAAGTCAAAGAACATTAAGATCAAGCACTATTTTCTCTATGATAAAGTCTAGAGGGGAGAAGTAGGTCTCTAATATATCTCCATTGATGAGCAGATAACAAATATTTTGGTAAATCCTTTATCCAAGATGAAAATTTTGTGTACTTAAGGGACAAGTTGGGCCTTGTGGAGATGACATCCTTATTGAAAATGGAAGTGAGTACTCCCTAGGTTGGGAGGGAGCACTGATATGTTATTGATATCTGGACAATCATTTCCCAGTTTGGAAAATTGGCCAGGTTGGGAAATCACTTTCCAGTCAGGAAAGTGGTCCAAGATTTTTGATGGAAAATCATTTTCCAGTTCAGAAAATGGTCCAGAATGGACAATCATGGTTAGACATATTGTTGGTGTACCATAAACATCGATTCCCCTTTTGTCTAGTGTGGGGGAATGGTCTAGGACAGTCATTCTTTTTGGAAGACAGTCTGACAAGTGGTCAAGCATAATAGTCTGCCTCTTCGGGCAGTCATTCTTTCGAAGTTCGCAGTTGTAAGCAGTTTTGAAGAATGTTTCGATGTAGGAGGTTGGTGCAGGACAATCCTTTTCCTAGGAAATGGTCTGGATGGTCATTCCCTAGGGCATACTCATTCTCTCCAAGTTGCACTATGAATCGTGTTGGAAGAATGGCCCAGTTAGGTTGAATGGTCCAAGTTCAGCAATCAGGGACAATTATTCCTCTATGCTTGGGAAGAATAGTCCAGACAGCCCATGGTTGATGTTTAACTTTTCAAGGGAAGATGCTCTTCTATATCTCACAGATGTGAGTGGAGGAATGGCCCAGATGACTCAGTTTATATCATGACATTGTTGATATAGGTTGATATCAGATGATATGATTGTTGTGGAGACTTTATGTTTATGGACTGTAGTTATATTCTATTGTGATGGATGTGATCCACTGGCAGTGACTATGTGTCATTGGTTAGTAGTTGTGTGCTACTAGGAGTGGTTGTGTACCACTTGATAGTAGTTGTATACTACTATGAATAGACACTATTTTTTTTCTATTGGATGGCATTGTTCTAATTGCCATGGAGACTATCTAGTTAGATAGTGATGTTGGTGCTCGTGATTTAATCATGAGATAGCATGTGTGGCTATGATGATGCTATCGGTTGAATGGTATGTTTGTGCTCAAGTCCATTTCCTTTAATACCTCCCTATCTAGGAGGGAGTGTTGATATTACGATAGTTGCGGAAGGTATTAACCTCTACATGTAACCTTTAACGAGACTGGAATATTTTGGGAAGCAAGAGAAACCCTAAAACATTGGATAATAACCCTAGAAGACAAGTTGTCTCAAGAGAATAATTAATATGAAGTTATTATCCTCCAGGAAGAGAAGTCCACCCAGTTAGGTGACTTGGAGCAGTATAAATAGAGGGAACTAGAGCTCATTTGTACTCACTTACTCTCACAACTGCATAAGGACAAGTGGTGTGCATGACTGGAGGAGAGTTGCAGTTGTTGCAGTAGTGACTTGGTCTTTGGTTATGGTTTGGAATTTCTGCCTTGGTTATGGTTTGGACTCTCTGCTTGGTACTCTAGCTTTGGAGAGAAGTACGCTACCTTGGTTGGCTATTGGTTCTAGGGTTTGCTTCTAGAATTATTTTATCTGTCAAGGTTAAGGTGCTCGGGGGTGGCCTTTGTTCCTATGGTTGGGTGACAATATTGAGATATTGTCTATCGTTAAAATGCGCACATCCCTTTTATTCTAACATATAGGAGGCTGAAATCTTACTCTTTCAAATCAGAATTCTTATTTTCATCTTCAGCCATGTGACTAGATTCCGAAAAATCTTCGAATGTTTGATTAGATTCTTCTTCAAAATTGGTCACTTCATTATCTTTCTTCCATATGGGAGAGGGTGGGTGGGAAGCAACATTTAAAGCATCAGTAAAAACATATGAATGCACTCTTGGGATGAACTTTTTTGCAAATGAATCTTTTAACACATCCCAGCTAGTAATGGAGTTAGGTATTAATGAGATATACCATTCAAGAACATTCCCTCACAGAGTTTGTAAAAATAATCTACATGTAACATTGTCTTCAATGAGTTTGAAATCATGACATGTACTTTTAAAATTAAACAAGTGTTGTTATGTGTGTTCTGAAGCATCCCCAAAGAATGTAGAAAAAAATTCAATAGAAATATCAGGCATTCAAAAATTTAGTTATGGTAGATTTAAAGGGGTTTTATGAAATCGCCTCCTTATTTGGGTATTTCTCCCTTTTGTTGAGTCTTGTAAATCCATTGATGGGCTTGATGAAGAATTAAAAGGAGCATCATGACATGAATGCAATTCTCCATTTTGAGTCTTTCCAATGGAGTTGCCAAGAAGTTCATTCTCCAAAATCATCGGTGTTTCTTGAGTCTTTTTGAAATTATACAAAAGATGCAACATCTTTCAATAAATCCCTTGCATCTAGAATAAGTAGCAATTTTCTCGAATTTTATTTTTGAAACCGTGAACCATGGAGACTCTGGTTCCTCAATCTAATATGAAGTAGGGACTCAAATATCTTGAAAACAAATGGTTCCCCAGTATGGTCGCCAAAAATGTTGATGGTTGAATCCGGCAGGACCGAAACAGCAACCTCATGAGGATACATATCCCCCTGGGTTTTTAGAGAGGTGGTACTCCTCTTTGGCTAAAAGATATAACTTGAATATCTTGGATTAGGAGAATGCTTAGGAAGCAAACCCTAGATATTTATCTCTTGAATTTATGAAATGATGTGGTATTCAATGACCTAATATAATCTTTATGTACAACAAGAAGTCTCTTTACAATACCAAAAGATTGAAGGAGGGCTTCGACATTAAAATCTCTTCGTGATCAGCATCACATACACAATCTTCTTAAACATATATAAATGCATCCATGTCTTCTTCACAATAAATAGGAGAAAATAATATGATCATCTCAAATAATTTTAAAAGAGTATTACTATAAATATCAAAAGAGAATTTGATAGGTCAATCTCAAATACCTCATACTTAAAACTCAAAGTTACAAGATACAGTCGAAATCAACCCCGAAGCAATTATTTGTGGATTTTATTCATGAAAAATGTTCTTCATTACAAAATCTTTGATAGTCATGCATATGGATGTAAATACTCCATGGTCATACAAGAATTTTTTTTTGGAAGAATACAAGAAGAACACTTAATAACTCAGCCTTGTGCCCAATTCAGAGACTCAAGCATAAAGCTATGAGAAATGGTGTAGAAGAATAGAAAGAGTGGAGAAGATGGAGATCTCTTTTCTTTGATCAAAATCTTGGTTGTGTATTCATGGATGTACCTTCTTCTTCCTTTGATATTTTCCCTGCCCCTTTGATAGTTCTAATTCTTTTTTTAACCCTTGATGAAGCCCTTCTTCTCTTTCTAAAATGAGATCTTCTAACTACTTGAGTAGTTAGGGTTTTTCCTCTCTTGAATTTCCCATACAATTATTTTCTTGAAACATTCTCTTTAATTAAATCATCATTAAGTCATCATTAATGAAATTACATCATCAATATATGCATATCTAAAATGGGTCCCTTTCCTTTTTTAATAAAAGTTTTTAAATAAACTTTTATTTTTCAAAATTCAATTAATTACCCAGGGGGATATTGTTTTAATTTTATGGAAGTGATAATCAACTTTTTAGCTATGTAAATCACTTCATATGTGATATTTATCATCTTATATTTCCAACGATATAAATTTTTCCCAAATTCGTCGCCCGTATCTCAAGATATGAACTCGTGAAGTTGAGTTGTCACACAGGGCCATTAAAAATGAAGCTGACTGATATTTTAATTTCTGGGAAAAATGTGACCACTTTCATCCCCTAAAACATGTACCATCATCTTCTTCGTCGAAATATATTTCCAACGGTATAAATTTTGCGCGATTCTGACACTCGGAGCTCAAGTTATGGCCTCTGTAAGATTAACACTAAGCCATTGTCGATCAAAATTGATGGGCAAATCTCAGCCCTTTCTTCCATGAATTTCGTCCCTTTCTTCATGAAATTTGAATTTTCTCCATATCATTTATCCCACATGCATGGGATTTTTTGGTATATAATGGTATATAAAGTTAAGTGCAACATAGACTTAACAAGTAACAATAAGAGGGGAGATTATGGAGCTTGGAGGATTCGACCCTTAGAAACTTGTTGTCGGATTTGATCAATTGCTCTTTGTTGTTCGAAGTAAACCGTCTCATTCTTAGGATCCTCTAATTGTTCCAAATTCTCAGAAGGGGGGGGAGGGAAAGAGGGGAGCAGACTTTCAAACTCACAAGGGTGAGGAATGTGAGGGGGAGGGGTGAGGTGATTCCGAGAGTCTGAAAGGACTTAGAAATTTTTCTAAGTAAGGAGTGGTGAGGGGGTAAGTGGGGGTGTGGGTGAGTGAGTCTGATCGNATTTTTTTTCTATTGGATGGCATTGTTCTAATTGCCATGGAGACTATCTAGTTAGATAGTGATGTTGGTGCTCGTGATTTAATCATGAGATAGCATGTGTGGCTATGATGATGCTATCGGTTGAATGGTATGTTTGTGCTCAAGTCCATTTCCTTTAATACCTCCCTATCTAGGAGGGAGTGTTGATATTACGATAGTTGCGGAAGGTATTAACCTCTACATGTAACCTTTAACGAGACTGGAATATTTTGGGAAGCAAGAGAAACCCTAAAACATTGGATAATAACCCTAGAAGACAAGTTGTCTCAAGAGAATAATTAATATGAAGTTATTATCCTCCAGGAAGAGAAGTCCACCCAGTTAGGTGACTTGGAGCAGTATAAATAGAGGGAACTAGAGCTCATTTGTACTCACTTACTCTCACAACTGCATAAGGACAAGTGGTGTGCATGACTGGAGGAGAGTTGCAGTTGTTGCAGTAGTGACTTGGTCTTTGGTTATGGTTTGGAATTTCTGCCTTGGTTATGGTTTGGACTCTCTGCTTGGTACTCTAGCTTTGGAGAGAAGTACGCTACCTTGGTTGGCTATTGGTTCTAGGGTTTGCTTCTAGAATTATTTTATCTGTCAAGGTTAAGGTGCTCGGGGGTGGCCTTTGTTCCTATGGTTGGGTGACAATATTGAGATATTGTCTATCGTTAAAATGCGCACATCCCTTTTATTCTAACATATAGGAGGCTGAAATCTTACTCTTTCAAATCAGAATTCTTATTTTCATCTTCAGCCATGTGACTAGATTCCGAAAAATCTTCGAATGTTTGATTAGATTCTTCTTCAAAATTGGTCACTTCATTATCTTTCTTCCATATGGGAGAGGGTGGGTGGGAAGCAACATTTAAAGCATCAGTAAAAACATATGAATGCACTCTTGGGATGAACTTTTTTGCAAATGAATCTTTTAACACATCCCAGCTAGTAATGGAGTTAGGTATTAATGAGATATACCATTCAAGAACATTCCCTCACAGAGTTTGTAAAAATAATCTACATGTAACATTGTCTTCAATGAGTTTGAAATCATGACATGTACTTTTAAAATTAAACAAGTGTTGTTATGTGTGTTCTGAAGCATCCCCAAAGAATGTAGAAAAAAATTCAATAGAAATATCAGGCATTCAAAAATTTAGTTATGGTAGATTTAAAGGGGTTTTATGAAATCGCCTCCTTATTTGGGTATTTCTCCCTTTTGTTGAGTCTTGTAAATCCATTGATGGGCTTGATGAAGAATTAAAAGGAGCATCATGACATGAATGCAATTCTCCATTTTGAGTCTTTCCAATGGAGTTGCCAAGAAGTTCATTCTCCAAAATCATCGGTGTTTCTTGAGTCTTTTTGAAATTATACAAAAGATGCAACATCTTTCAATAAATCCCTTGCATCTAGAATAAGTAGCAATTTTCTCGAATTTTATTTTTGAAACCGTGAACCATGGAGACTCTGGTTCCTCAATCTAATATGAAGTAGGGACTCAAATATCTTGAAAACAAATGGTTCCCCAGTATGGTCGCCAAAAATGTTGATGGTTGAATCCGGCAGGACCGAAACAGCAACCTCATGAGGATACATATCCCCCTGGGTTTTTAGAGAGGTGGTACTCCTCTTTGGCTAAAAGATATAACTTGAATATCTTGGATTAGGAGAATGCTTAGGAAGCAAACCCTAGATATTTATCTCTTGAATTTATGAAATGATGTGGTATTCAATGACCTAATATAATCTTTATGTACAACAAGAAGTCTCTTTACAATACCAAAAGATTGAAGGAGGGCTTCGACATTAAAATCTCTTCGTGATCAGCATCACATACACAATCTTCTTAAACATATATAAATGCATCCATGTCTTCTTCACAATAAATAGGAGAAAATAATATGATCATCTCAAATAATTTTAAAAGAGTATTACTATAAATATCAAAAGAGAATTTGATAGGTCAATCTCAAATACCTCATACTTAAAACTCAAAGTTACAAGATACAGTCGAAATCAACCCCGAAGCAATTATTTGTGGATTTTATTCATGAAAAATGTTCTTCATTACAAAATCTTTGATAGTCATGCATATGGATGTAAATAATCCATGGTCATACAAGAATTTTGTTTTGGAAGAATACAAGAAGAAGAATTAATAACTCAGCCTTGTGCCCAATTCAGAGACTCAAGCATAAAGCTATGAGAAATGGTGTAAAAGAATAGAAAGAGTGGAGAAGATGGAGATCTCTTTTCTTTGATCAAAATCTTGGTTGTGTATTCATGGATGTACCTTCTTCCTTTGATATTTTCCCTACCCCTTTGATAGTTCTAATTCTTTTTTTAACCCTTGATGAAGCCCTTCTTCTCTTTCTAAAATGAGATCTTCGAACTACTTGAGTAGTTAGGGTTTTTCCTCTCTCGAATTTCCCATACAATTATTTTCTTGAAACATTCTCTTTAATTAAATCTTCATTAAGTCATCATTAATGAAATTACATCATCAATATATGCATATCCAAAATGGGTCCCTTTCCTTTTTTAATAAAAGTTTGTAAATAAACTTTTATTTTTCAAAATTCAATTAATTACCCAGGGGGATTTTGTTTTAATTTTATGCAAGTGATAATCAACTTTTTAGCCATGTAAATCACTTCATATGTGATATTCATCATCTTATATTTCCAACGATATAAATTTTTCCCAAATTCGTCGCCCATATCTCAAGGTATGAACTCGTGAAGTTGAGTTGTCACACAGGGCCATTAAAAATGAAGCTGACTGATATTTTAAAATCTGGGGAAAATGTGACCACTTTCATCCCTTAAAACATGTACCATCATCTTCTTCGTTGAAATATATTTCCAACGGTATAAATTTTGCGCGATTCTGACACTCGGAGCTCAAGTTATGGCCTCTGTAAGATTAACACTAAGCCACCGTCGATCAAAATTGATGGGCAAATCTCAGCCCTTTCTTCCATGAATTTCGTCCATTTCTTCATGAAATTCAACTTTTCTCCATATCAATTATCCCACATGCATGGGATTTTTTGGTATATAATGGTATATAAAGTTAAGTGCAACATAGACTTAACAAGTAACAATAAGAGGGGAGATTATGGAGCTTGGAGGATTCGACCCTTAGAAACTTGTTGTCGGATTTGGTCAATTTCTCTTTGTTGTTCGAAGTAAACCGTCTCATTCTTAGGATCCTCTAATTGTTCCAAATTCTCATAGGAGGGGGAGGGAAAGAGGAGAGCAAACTTTCAAACTCACAAGGGTGAGGAATGTGAGGGGGAGGGGTGAGGTGATTTCGAGAGTTTGAAAGGACTTAGAAATTTTTCTAAGTAAGGAGTGGTGAGGGGGTAAGTGGGGGTGTGGGTGAGTGAGTCTGATCGGAGAGGTTAGGAGGGGGGGGGTAATAAAATATTAAGAAATAAAATAAGGCATGGAAGGTGTGAACAAGAAGTAAGGTAAGGTGGAGAGATAAGGAGGGAGTATATGAGTGAGTCCACGAGTCCGAGAAGGACTTAAAAATTATACTAAGTATGGAGTGGGGGAAGGTAAGGGAGTGTGTGGTGGGTAAACAAGAAATATAACAAGAAGAAAATAGGGTCTTGGACCTGTGAAGCAAGAAGAAAACAGGGCCTTGTGCCCGTGAAACAAAAATAAACTAATGGTCTTGGACCCAAAAAATTTTAGATGTGTTTGGAAGAAATTAACTTTATTCCACATGGAAGAAGCACACCCTTTTCCACTTGAACTTTAAACCTGGATATCTTGAGCGTACGAACTCATATTTCCAATCCAAAAAATGCATGGCGAAGCTGAGACTGAGGGCTACACAATGAACTTGTAACAGTTCAAAAATTTTCATCTTCCAATATCAGTTTTTTTATTAATCCAAGAGAGGGAAAATATAGGTGACCAAATTTTAGAAAACAAGAGATGGCGTCTCAAGGCCCTCATGTTGCAGACATGGAGTACTGAGAGACAACCTGACCAACAGTGTCCACTTTCACATAAAGAGACCCACCTTGCCACCACAGCTCTAGGTTCATCACGATGGTATCCACCACATCAGCTGGCTTCCGAAAGACATTGGGTCTTGCTCCATGAGGTACAAGCCAGGTATTATGGTGAGTGTCATTTCAATATTTGAGGCATTTGAGTTTGTTTCATTTATTACTGTTTTTTATTATGTAATGTTTGATTGGGCATCATACTCTTTGCCATGTTTCACTTTGGTGGTTGACATTGCGCCCTAGTAAGTGGGTCACCCTTAGGGATAGGTTTTTGTTGGGATTTGGGTACCTTGGAAAGTGGTCCCCATGTGCTTATAAGTCTCTAAGAACAAAGGGGGAGACTATTACCCGGGGAGACTATTACCCTTGTACTATGTACTTTGTATCTAATTTCACTTTAACTTAGGAGATTTAAGTCAAAAGTGAAATTTGGTCATTTTAGCCTAAAGTGACAATTAATTCACAAAGTGGGTGAATTAATAGACATAAAGTGGAAACTATGGAAACTTAAGTGAAGTGGGTTTTGAGTTGAGATATATGTGAGATGGTCTCAACCATTGATTAGGGATGATATGAGATGATCTCATCCATTCATATTTTAGGTTTCCTTATGCTTCCTAAAGGAGGGCGCAAGGGGAAAATGAGATTTCATTCACTTGTATGTTCACCAAAGGAGCTTGGAGAAGGGCAAGAGGGTGAGAACAATTGAATTGGGTGAGGATAGCTTGGGTGCATGCTTTCATGGAGGGAGGCATCTAGCACAGAGATTTGCTTATTTACTGAGGAGCATTCATTACTGTGGAGGGCGCACTTGTTGAGGAGGGCACATCAGTAGTGGGGAGGTATCATACCTATCAGATTGCAGTGGGATCAATTGTAGGGGGAGGCCACACAACAGAGCTTCATTCATGTGGAGGGGTTTTCCATTTTGAGCTCACAGCTTGCATTTGGAGCAATTATGGTGGATTTGGTAGCATTTATGAGGGGTGCACCATGCTAGGGTTCACATGTTGAGTTTGGACTTGTATTTCAGCTTGAGACAAGCTGATATTGTAACAGGTTCATCTATATTTTGTACTTGTTGTATTCCACCATCTATTCTCCTCATTTATAGACATATATCCCAAACTGGTTTTCCCCGAGGGGGTTTTATCGAGGGTCATGTTGACCAAAAATACCTGTGTCAAATTTATGCATGCTTAGAAGTGTAGATCAGCATTTTAAAGTTAAAGATCTAAGAGGTAGTGTTATTTGTTTTAATGGATGTGCTAACATTGAGTAAAGAAAACACTTGCAAGGGCACCTTAAAAGAGCACTTAACCATTAAATATTGAGCAAAAAGTTTGGTGACTATTTGTTGTCCTAAAAACAACAAGAAAAGACAGATACATAGTTGAACCTTAGAGCCATACTAAGGTCAAGGACAAACCTTAGGTGACAGCCTTATAGGACCTCAGAAATTCTACATGGTATCAGAGCCAAAGGTGGCTTAGACTTGCTGATTTTGGAACACTTTTGTGGGCAGTTTTGTGAGGTTCTATATCAGATTATTGGATTTTTTGGACAACAAGTTTTCAGTCCAAAACCGTGGGTAAACTTCAGATCTGAAGGTACCTCTCATTCAGTGCCAGTTGGACAGCTCGGGGCAGATTTTGGACAACTAGTTGAGAGTGTTTGTGGATAGTTGTGAGCAGATTTGTTGGGCTGATTTTTGACACTTGTGGACAACCTCTTTTCACACCTGCGTGGACATGAGTGAGGTTGTAGTGTACGACCTCTTTTCACACCTATTTTCTAGAAGTGAGGTCAGGGTTTCACTTACCTCTTTTCACACCTGTGTTGACATGAGTGAGGCAACATTCCTTTGCATTTGGAGCATCAAAGTGAGCATAGTTTGATAGACATGTCAGTATTTCAGATGCGTGTTGAGGACAGGCTAGTCGGGGCTAACAATTGGTCACCTTGGAAGGTGAGGATCATCTTTGTCTTAGAGGACCTCGAACTATGGGACATAGTTGAGGCGCATGTTCCTGTCATTCCTGTTACTGCTCCCGTCTTGGTGGCAGAGTTTAGGAAGAGGAACAATAAGGCAAAGAGGACCATGTGTGATGTAGTCATAGATCATATTATTCCCCACTTGACTGGGAATACTTATGCATACGAGATGTGAGCATCTCTATGCAAGTTGTATGAGATCTCTAATGAGAACCGGAAGTTGGTTCTTCATGATTGACTGAGGGGAATTCACATGCTTGAGGATGAGTTGGTTACTTCATTCCTTGGTAGATACATCCAGATTAGAGACGAGGTTGGAGCTGTTGGAGAGGTGGTGAACCCTAACTCTTTTGTGAGGACAACTTTGAACAACGTTACCAAACCATGGGGTCCATTTGTCTCTGGCATTGTTTCCAGGGAGGTCATGCCTACATGGGAGAGGATGTGGGATGACTTTGTCCAGGAGGAGATTAGGCTTGTAGCTGAGGCTTCTGGACAACGACAACAATAGTTAGTTATGGGTGATGAGGACCTTGCTCTTTGGACAAAGGGCAAGAAGAAGATCGGTCGTGGAGGTCGACAGGGTCCCAAGTTTGGGGCCCCACCACAGGGAGGAGAGAGTAGAAGCAGTGTGCAGAAGAGAGACATGATCATAGTGAGATGCTTTGCTTATGGAGATATGGGCCACTATGCGGGACAATGTCCCAAGAAGACGAACAAGCAACAGGATGGGTCAGCAACAACAACAGAGGAGATAAAGTTCAGTGAGAAGTTTGCGAGAGAGTGTGCATTCATGACTACTTTGTCTATTTTTACACAATCAAACATTAGATGGGGAGACAAAGTTGATGAGGACCGACTGACTCACAACAGTGATTCAGAGGGACATGAGACTCAGTGTCCATGGACATCTTTAGAGTGGGTGACTAGTCCACCCAGGATAGCTACAGTTTCAGAGCAACCGAGAAGACAGAAAGTTGGTGGTACAGCTTCAGATCATCAGAGGTTGATGAGGAGGAGGAGCAAGGCACCACGGAGGCTTGAGCCTCACTTTTCTTCTGAGATGGGCAGATCGGGTTCTAGATCCACTTCAAGTGGAAGTTACTTGGCGAGAGGCCAAGTTGATGACTCTTGGTGAGATACCAAGAGGGGGAGACTCTTGGTGAGATGCCAAGAGAGTGACTCTTGGTGAGAGGCCAAGAGTAGGTGGAAATCCTTGGTGGGAGACCAAGGTGGAGATCTTTGGTGTGATGTCGAGATCTAGGTGATCTTGGATAGATGGAAAGTCGATTCCATTTATAGATCACACAGATTGAGAAGATTTGTGACAGAGTCCACTTTCAGTGATTGGGATACAACCATACTCACCGAGTATATGCCAGAAGTCAACCATGTCCGTTGCAGGGATGAGATCGATGGTGACAAGCACTTTCCTCGATAAGACTAGGGAGTGTTGGGATTTGGGTACCTTGGAAAGTGATCCTCATGTGCTTATGAGTCTCTAAGCACAAAGGGGGAGACTATTACTCTTGTATTATGTACTTTGTGTCTAATTTCACTTTGACTTAGGAGATTTAAGTAAAAAGTGAAATTCTCCTAAGTCAAAGTGAAATTTGGTCATTTTAGCCGAAAGTGACAGTTAATTCACAAAGTGGGTGAATTAATAGACATAAAGTGGAAACTATGGAAACTTAAGTGAAGTGGGTTTTGAGTTGAGATATATGTGAGATGATCTCAACCATTGATTAGGGATGAGAAAAGATGATCTCATTCATCCATATTTTAGGTTTCCTTGTGCTTCCTAAAGGAGGGCGTAAGGGACAAAGGAGATTTCATTCACTTGTATGTTCACCAAAGGAGCTTGGAGAAGGGCAAGAGAATGAGAACAATTGCATTGGGTGAGGATAGCTTGGGCACATGCTTTCATGGAGCGAGGCATCTAGCACAGATCTTTGTTTATTTATTGAGGAGCATTCATTACCGTGGAGGGCACACTTGTTGAGGAGGGCGCATCAGTAGTGGGGAGGTCTTACACCGATCAGATTGTAGTGGGATCAGTTGCAGAGGGAGGCCACACAACAGAGCTTCATTCCTTTGGAGGTGTTTTCCATTATGAGCTCACAGCTTGCATATGGAGCAGTTATGGTGGATTTGGTAGCATTTATGAGGGGCGCACCTGTTGATTTTGGACTTGTATTCCAGCTTGAGACAAGCTGCTATTGTAACAGGTTCATCTATATTTTGTACTTGTTGTATTCCACCATCTATTCTCCTCATTTATAGACATATATCCCAAACTGGTTTTCCCTTGGGAGGGGGGGGTTATCCAGGGTCATGTTGACCAAAAATACCTGTGTCAAATTTATGCATGCTTAGAAGTGTAGATCAACATTTTAAAGTTAAAGATCTAAGAGGTAGTGTTATTTGTTTTAATGTATAGTGAATGTGCTAACATTGAGTAAAGAAAACACTTGCAAGGGCACCTTAAAAGAGCACTTAACCATTAAATATTGAGCATAAAGTTTGGTGACTATTTGTTGTCCTAAAAACAACAAGAGAAGACAACCACATAGTTGCAACTTAGAGCCATACTAAGGTCAAGGACAAAACTTAGATGGCGGCCTCATAGGACCTAAAAAATTCTACAGTTTTCTATTGGGAGGTCCTCTTGATGAGTCATCGTTCCATTCTCGACCATACTTGTCACTTTCCACACTTCATCCCCTCATCTCCTTGCCTTTTCGGATTTTCAAATGTAATGAACCAAGAAGGGGTTGAAGGCCCAAAGGGGAGATGGCTGGAAAAAGATAAAAGCCTAATTATGAACCTTCCAGATGTTCGCCCAAAGAGGCTTTGAGAGCAACGAAATGCTTCTCCTAAAAAATCAAAGACCTGCAAAAGCGAACACATAACATAAATGTCCCATTTGATTGAGGGATTTACACAAAGTGCGTTACAAGCTAGACTATACCCCCATGGAACTATGTGTACTTCTCCCTTAAAGTGACACTTTGGTACTTCCCCACAAGCTAATCAATTCACCCTAGGGAGTACCCAGTGTTTGGACCTTAATTAATTAAATGACAATAAATGGGCTTGGGAAAAGGATGCATTGAAAGCATAGGTGTGACACATCCTTTATAAAGGCACCCATAAATGAGACACTACAACCCCTTGTATTTCATAAACCCCATGCCCAAAAGTCCCCCCCCCCCATCCATGACACCTCATCCACATGAATTAGAAAGAGGTTCCCTCGGGAAACACCCCTAAACTTGAGGTACGATTCACCCAATAGGTCGTTTTGTCAACCCTCCCATACCTAAACTTGGTGAATTGCATAGGGTTTTGAGCACTTGTTTATTTTGATGAGGTGGTTTGAATGTACATGCTTAGATGGCTCTTTTATTGATTTTATTTAATCATCATGATGCATTTGACTTGAGATCCTTGGAGGGCGTTTTCATTTGTCTTTGCAGGACCTAGTTGGTGGATAGTTTTGGAAGAATAAGCCTAGCTTGGGATTCTGTGGGGCTTGAATCCCATGGGTTGTATGCTAAGGGCCCACACTCCGAATGATGATGATATGCCTTTGGAGGCCTAGAGGACACTTTGGAGGATCTTACCCAGTCTCTACATGCCAAATGACTTGCTTGAAAGGGACAAAACGCCACCTTTTGAGGGCTTGACGTCACCCTAGGACTAGGTTGTGGTGGTGATGTATGTTTTGATGGACATTTGGCACTTTTTGGAGATAGAGTCCAATGGATCATGGAAGAAAGGCTTTGGTTGAAGACAATTATCTTTTGGAGGCCTAGCACTCCCTTCTCCAACTCAACGACTTGACCAAAAGTGCCAAGCATTGCCCAAAAAGGGATGACGTTGTGTTTCTAGGGTTTCTCTTATGTGCAAAATATGAATTAAATAATATTGCTTTTGTAAAGGGGAAAGGTAAGGATTTTTTACCCCTTATCTTGTATTTTACCCTAATTTTTGTGGACAAACATGTTTTAGAACATTTTGTATAAATAGAGATCATTTGTATCTCATTCTATCATAACTCTCCCATTGTGAGAAGACATATTGGCTGAAATTTTTGCTATACTTGAGCATTTTTGTTATCTCTCTCTCTTGCAGATGATTTTTGGTGTATCTCTTGTTGAATGGATGAGCTAAGGTGGTGCGCACCTCTTAAAGGATTATGTTCTTTCTCTTGGATGGTAATTTGCTTGGTGAATTAGGGTTTGATCTCTCTCTCTCTCTTGGATTTGGTAAGGAAAATATGCATTTCTTAGTTCTTTATTGCTTATTTTTGGTCATTGTTGGTTGAAACCCTAGGAGGAGTATGTTGTATACACCCTCCATTAAGCTTCATCTCATTTGCTAAGTTTATAATTCATTTTGGGAAAGGGTTGCTAAGAGAAGTACAAGTGTGTACACCCTCTTAGATTTACCCTAGTTTGATTGGCATGCCCTAGGGAGTAAGAGGATTTACACCCCTAGGGATATTGTTGATCTTACTTGTGTTTTAAAGACTCCATTCACCCAATTTTAAAGGCAATAATCTGAAATTTTGCATTGGAGAAAAAAATTGTTTGCCTTGGTAAACATGATTTATTGAGATATTGATCTTGTTCAAGTTGGAAACTTTCTTGCATGTTAAGAGCTTGTCAAGGCCACTAGGGCTTCTTGATTGGCTTGGTATTATTGTAGCTATAGCTCATTAAAATATACAGCCATTAGGGCTGCAACAAATCTTTCTTTTGCTTACTCGTAATTCACATTTCAACCATAAAAAATGCTAATAATTTGCCAGCGTAATCTACTAGTCCTAATGCATCTTTTGGGTGGATTTTTGGCAAGTTTTGGTGGCTGATTTTTCTGTAGTAAAAACTTGTTTGCTATAGCCATAAGGCTGAATAATACCTCTGAAGTACCTTTTTCTTACAACCTTTTTTCACTACTAAAGTCTTGTG
>JZKD02S0653118.1:294922-322492 GCA_000966675.3 Picea glauca | reverse complement strand
CAAAGGATATGCAGAATGAATTTGAAATGTCATTACTTGGAGAAATATCCTTCTTTTTGGGACTTCAGATATGTCAAAGAAACCAAGGAATTTTTATTTCTCAAACCAAGTATATTAGAGAAATGCTAAAGAGGTTCGAAATGGAAGATTGCAAACCAGTAATCAATCCCATGTAAAATAGTTGCAAGTTGAGCAAAGATGATGATTCAAAGTCTACAGATCGGAGGCAATATATATCAATGATTGGTATCCTACTATATGTGACAACATCCAGACCAGATGTAATGCAGGTAGCTGGACATGTGGCATGATTTCAAGAAGCATCAAAGGAATCAAATGTCTTAGCAGTGAAGAGGATTTTCATATATCTCAAAGGAACCGAAGAGTTTGGATTATGGTATCCAAAAGGAATTTATCTATCACTTATTGCCAACACATATGTAGATTGGGCAGGTTGTATTGATGACCGATGAAGCACCGATGGAGTAGTGTTATACTTGGGTGAGTGTTGAGTATCATGGATATGAAAGAAACAATCATCAATATCTTTATATATAGCTGAGGTAGAGTATATTGCAACATTAACATGTTGTACACAAGTTCTTTGGATGAAACAAACTCTGACAGATATAAAGGTTGAGTATGATGAGCCCATTCCAATCTATTATAATAATACAAGTGCCATCAATATCTCAAAGAACCTGGTGATGCATTCCAAGATGAAGCACATTCCAATCAAGTATCACTTTGTATGGGAACAAGTTGCAGAAAAGAACATTAGAGTTGAGTATGTGCGTACAAAAGAACAAGTGGAATACATATTTACAAAACCACTTCCATAGGAAGCCTTTGAGTATCTTCACCAGAAACTCGGAGTTATTTCTACTCCAAAATGAATGCTTTTGAATTCTTATCTTATATGTCTTAGATGTACACGAGGAAGCACCATAAAGAGGACAGTTCAGTTAGGGGGAGCAACCCCGGATGGAAAAATACCTTTGCCATTGATGACAAAGGGGGAGAGATTTATCAGATGCAGAGGACATAGGCATGGTTCCAGGGGGAGCATGAGCGATATAACTTCAATATTGCATGACATGATTTCAGTATTGCATCAGAGTGTTGCCATCAATGCCAAAGGGGGAGATTGTTGATTAAGGTTGGTTGTCATTGATGTCAACCCTTGAACGAAGTTGGAGAACCCAGAATTGGGTAATGGACCCAAGTTTGTTTGATGGATAACGGTATGAGTTTTGATATATTTCTAGGTGATACTATTCTATATGGATAGTACATTTCATTCCATTTCCATTGGTATGTGGAGCATTACATAACTCCTTACAATTAGAGAGTTATGTCCATGTGAAGTTGGAGAATTCTCATGAGTCATCTAGAAGCCGAAGAACCCTCATGAGTCATCTAGAAGTCCCAAAAGGTCAAAGTAGTCAAAGTGGTTTAAGAGATTTTTAGAAGGTAAATAATAAAGTGAAGTGATGAGTGTACTATAATTCAAAGTGAATACAAAATAAATTATTTAAATAATAAAGTTAATGAAGAAATTACTAAGTTTACAAGTGGTTAGAAGTGGGTTAGCCCTAAAATAAGGAAAGTGGTTTAAGATGGTTAGAAGGTAACCCCTTGAGGTAAAGTGAAGTGATGAGTGTACTATAAGTCAAAGTGGATACAAAATAAATTATTTAAATGATATATTTAATGGATAAATTACTAATTGGACAAGTGGTTAGAAGTTGGTTAACCCTAAACTAAGGAAAGTGGGTTAAGATGGGTAAAACGTAACCCCTTGAGGAAGCTACATGAAAGTATAAATAAGAGGCAAGACTCTCTCATTTTAAATCACACTTGAGAATATTGAATATCTACAGGTGACTAAGGTAACCAAAGGATATCTAAGCTGAATTTCAGAGAGAAGGTGAAGTAAAGAAGGCCGAAATTCATGGGAGGATAAATTCTTTTGATGATGCTTTCTAAGGTATGTTATTTACATGTCATCTCACCATTTTCGCAATAACATTTTTTCTAGAATGATTCAGACCGTGAAATGGATAGGCCATTGAGAAAACATATCCAAGTAGTTGTGGTACTAATTTTAGCTTGTGGGTCGTTGTATTTTTGTATTTACACTCCGTGGAAAATAGGGTTTGTGGATAGTCCTGAAACTAGTCTAAAACAGGTATTTCGGGTAAAAATGTCATAACCTCTTCATAACAGATCCAAATTAAGTAAGACCAAATGTGTTGGTTAGGGTACCATCTGTAGTATTCTTTGTAAACTTTTCAGATCCATACAAAATACATTCTGTGTGGGACACGCTCTACAAGTTAGCTCTCTAGAATAAGCCATAATTCAACAAGGTATGCCATTTTTGCTATAAGTAATTTTCTGAGAGGTTCCAAGTAGTGACACCGGGAGGAATTGCATAAAACAAATGGAATAACATTGTGTACTATTTTCAGATCTTTATTCATTATAGGTACATAGTTATGATCATTTCAAGTTAGGGTTGTTGACTAATCCAAAACTAGTCATGTGAGACTAAAGAAAAGTTTGATGAAAATGGTAGTCTCTTGTTGTTAAAGTTAAGGAAGGTTTGCAGGTATCTGATCATATACATCAGGTTTATTACAAAGTTATAAATCAGATTTGGATGATGAAATTTTTGAGGGATTTTGGTTGAGGTACTAGAATCGACTCTAAAACGATACAAATTTGATCGAAATGGGAAAAAGAATGCCTCAACGTTACGAGCACTAGGGAACCCACTTGCATCTCTAAAATGGGTAGCAAAAAATTATTTTGTATTTTTAAACCCATAATTCCACTTCTTCCAAACAGCCTTCATTCAGGGCTGGTCAAACTTGGGCCTAGAAACTTGGGCCTCAACGTTGCGAGAGCTCAAGAACCCACGTATATCTCTCAAATGGGTATTAAAAAATTATTTTATATTTTTAAACCCATAATTCCACTTCTTATAAATAGCCTTCATTTGGGGTTGGTTAAACTTGGGCCTAAAATGACCCGAAGTTGTGAAAAAGGGGCCCAAGAGCTACACATCTTCGATCGCTATTAGGACCACGTGTACAACTCTCAAATGGGTATCCATATATGATTTCATATTTGCAAATGAAGAATTTTTCTTTTCAAAAATCACCTTCATTCGAGGTTAACCAGAATCAATCCTCAAATGATATGAATTTGATCGAAATGGGCTAAAGAATGCCTCAATGTTACGAGCGCTCTCGAACCCACTTGCATCTCTCAAATCGGGATCAAAAAATTATTTTGTATTTTTAAACCCATAATTCCACTTCTTCCAAATAGCCTTCATTCAGGGCTGGTCAAACTTGGGCCTAAAATGAACCGAAGTTGAGAAAAAGGGCCCAAAGAACTACACAACTTCGCTCGCAATCAAGACCATGTGTACAACTCTCAAATGGGTATCCAAATATGATTTCATATTTACAAATGAAGAATTTTGCTTTTCAAAAATCACCTTCATTCAGGGTTAACCAGAATCAACCCTAAAACAATACGAATTTGATCGAGATGGGCCAAAAAATGCCACAACGTTACGAGCGCTTGGGAACACACTCGCATCTCTCAAATTGGTATCAACAATTTTATATTTTTAAACCCATAATTCCTCTTTTTCTAAATAGCCTTCATTCGGGGTTGGTTAAACTTGGGCCTAAAATGACCTAAAGTTGAGAAAAAGGGGCTCAAGAACTACATGTCTTCGCTTGCAATTAGGACCACATGTACAACTCTCAAATGGGTATCCAAATATGATATCATATTTTCAAATGAAGAATTTTACTTTTCAAAAATCACCTTCATTCGGGGTTAACCATAATCAACCCTAAAACGATACGAATTTGACCGAAATGGGTCAAAGAATGCCTCAACATTGCGAGCGCTCGAGAACCCACTTGAATCTCTCAAATCGGTATAAAAAAATTATTTATATTTTTAAACCCATAATTCTAATTCTTCCAAATAGTTTTCATTCGGCACTGGTCAAACTTGGGCCTAAAACGACCTAAAGTTGAGAAAAAAAGGCCCCAATAACTACACGTCTTCACTCACAATCAAGACCACATGTACAACTCTCAAATGGGTATCCAAATATGATTTCATATTTTCAAATGAAAAAATTTTCTTTTCAAAAATCACATTCATTCGGGGTTAACCATAATCAACCCTAAAAGGATATGAATCTGAACAAGATGGGCCAAAGAATGCCTCAACGTTGCGAGAGCTCGGGAACCTACGTATATCTCTCAAATGGGTATCAATAAATTATTTTATATTTTTAAACCCATAATTCCACTTCTTCCAAATAGCCTTCGTTCGACGCTGGTCAAACTTGGGCCTAGAATGACACAAAGTTAAGAAAAAGGGGCCCAAGAACTACATGTCTTCTCCCGCAATCAGGAGCACGTGTACAACTCTCAAATGGGTATCCAAATATGATTTCATCTTTGCAAATGAAGAATTTTGGTTTTCTAAAATCACCTTCATTTGAGGTTAACTAGAATCAACCCTAAAACGATACGAATTTGATCGAAATGGGAAAAATAATGCCTCAATGTTGTTGGGCACTTTAATCGTCTAATTGAATGGAAAATCAAAGTGTTCAATATAAATTGTCAACCTAGGGAAGTCTGTTATTTCAAGATAATTTTGCACAGTCTATGCTAGATTATGAAAGCATCTCTAATCTAATTGCAGTAGGGAAGTTATTTTTAACAAAAACAAACAAACAATATCACTAACACAATTGTGCTGATACAGCTGGAGTGCTACAGAATTAAAATCTCAATTGCAATCTAAACTGATGAAAAAAACCCTAAATTGCCTACCCTAATCTAACTTCCTAAATTACTTTTGCAGGAAGAAACTTTGTACTATTGCAAAAAGGAAATCTACTTATTGCAAGAAGCTACTTCACACTTTTATTTCTCAAAACAAGATTTTAACCTAATGCAGAAAAAGGAAAAGCAGTTCTCCAACCATGTTCAACAATTGACTTCTAATTCTCATGAGACAAGTCTATGCGCATTTACCAAGAAGGAACTAAACTATAACAACAATTATATTCAGAAATATCTAACAATTAAACCATTTGCAATGAAAATGACTAAATGTAGAATTAGAAATAGAGGGGAATCAGTGAGGAAGGTGGGCCGTTTCCTTCTCACTGAATCCACTCAAAAAGATAGGTTACAGTATGCTAAAGAAATTCAATCCACTTCTTCATTTAATTGCCAAAAAGATGTCTGTGTACAATAATGGCTACTTTCTTCAGTTCAAGGAAAAAGACTAACAACCCTTTACATTACAAAAGATCTGCTATTTAAAGTCAGAGTCGTTCAGTGTTAAAAAACAGAACAGTCTTGAGAATCCTTGATTCTCAAGATGTTCGTTAGATATCATTAATACAAAATCTTGAATTCTCTTTCATCAACGTCGTGAGCCAACATTCTAATCAGCAGGTGTTGCAACAATCATATCACAACAAGACTAGTGGCGTCTATTGTAACAACTTCCAAGATTAACAAGCTTCTGTCGTAGCAGTTCTGTAACAACTGCGTCTGTTGTAACAACTGCGTTTGTTGTAACAGCTTCTGAGATTAACAAGCTTCTATCGTAGCAGTTGTGTAAAAGCTTCCAGGATTGATGGGCATCCGTTGCAGAAGTCATGTAACAACTTCCAGGATTGGCGCATAGCTGTAACAATAGCGAGTTTCTCGACGTGGGTTGTTCTAACATTTTGATCATTAGTTAAATCATTTCATGGATAAAATAAGTGAACGTTATCAATCAAACATGCTAAGTAAATGAAAATATAAAAGCAAGATGAATAGTTCATACTTTAGGAAAAAGGGTCTTGGTGCTCATTATAATAGCCATTTACCTTAGGAATGAGAAGGTTGAATGATCAAAATGTGTAGTGAAAAAGGAACATTTCAGGGTCTTAACATACCCCCCAACTGAAGACATTGCATGTCCTCATGCAAAACACATTCAAACCTTACTTTGTAGCTGAAGTAGATCAGTATCTCCTCTAGTGCAAAATTGTTAAGATAAATTTCTAAGTGCCGGTAATGAAGAATGCCGTGTCAAAAAGAAAATCTGTTGTGTCAACAATCTATTTGGGTTTCTTTATTCTTGAGAACATGATTGGTTTGATTTGCTCGAGTAACAAATCATGAAAGAAACTGAGGTTCTTGTTTGCAAGCTTCTGGTATACCAGGAGCTGATATATGACGTTGAGATCTCCCCTGTTTTACTGATTTTTGTGTAGAAGGAAGTCCATGTTCATTCTTGATTGATACATTTGCTGGTCCTGTAGCCACTGGAACTTTGACTACCTCATATCCTGCCTCATAGTAAATGTTGCCACACTCAAAACACATGAGTTCTTTTTCTCTGCCCATAACAACTTTTGTTAGTGCTAGGATGTCCAAGGTTATACCTTTTGGATTATTTTGTCGAGCAACTGCCACTTCCTGTTTCAGGGTTTGTAACTATGCTTTGAGGTTATTATTTTCTATTATTAGTGCAACGATCCTGGAATTTTCTATATTCTTGATCTTTTGCTCTATTTGGGCAAATAATTGGGCAAGTGGTACATCCTCAGCATGCTGTGGAGCTGGTTCTTGTGTAAGAGTTGTGGTTGTCGGGACTGGTTCTTGTGGAGTAGTCTCGACATGGACAGGTTGTTCTAATATTACTGGCTTTGGTGGGACAATATTCTATGGAGCAGCTAGTTCTTGTGTAACAGCTGTATCCGTCAGGACTGGTTCTTGTGGATCAATCTCGACGTGGACAGTTGATTCTTGTGGAACTGTCTCTGCATCAACCATAGGGAATAGTGGACGAAGAATAGGAATGCCCTGCTCCATATCTTGCCTTCCAATTGCAGCTTCGACAGACCTAGTGGACCTGGTTTTTCTCCACGCTAAAGTAGAAACAAAAGTAGTGGTTTTCTTCTTCGTTGCTGGAGGAGGAACAAGGTGTTCTTCTTCAAGCACACAAGGAGGATATTCTGGTATACTGGGGCCTGTGATGATCTGGATATCGTCAACGAACATAGGATGTGCAGAATCATCAGGCAACACCGATGAGTTTGCTGCGAATTGAGTACATTCATTTTGAAAGGAGAAGATAGTTTCCTGCAGTTCTGGGCATAAAGTAAAACCTGGTATTCGTACCCCTATAGAATTCTTTGTCACAACAGCCAGAGGGTTCTGATTTGATGTTGATCCAATTTGATCAATGGATCTTCAAGGTTTTCCTTTAAATGGACGTTTCCTTTTTTGCGAAGATGCACAGGTAATGATAGTAGGTGTTTGATCGGCTGTAGCAGTAATAGGAGAATCCTGTGTGATTGCAACAACAATAGGAGGGGTCTGTGTGATAGTTGGTGCCATAACATAGGGGGTAAGTGGTCTTGATGTTATAGTGGACCGTGTTATCCTTGTTCTCTTTTTAGGTGATGCAGAGGTAAGAGCAGGGGTTTTCTTGTCAGAGGCAGGGGGTAGGATTTCAATAATTGGTGTATCAGCCAAGTGTTGTTATTGTGGTCGAGCGGTTGGCTCTTCATCTGTTTGTTTGTCCACAGCTACAGGCTATTGTAATGAAAATTCGTCGAGGCTTGTCTGTCTGGTGCCAGGATGGCTTCGGGTTATACAGTTTATTTTCTGAGTCGTCTTACGAACAACGACAATAGGGGTTTGGACTGTTGTTGCAGCCGAGGGTAGAGGCTTTGGAAGAGGTCCATGGGTTGCATTGTCAAGGACTGGTACAATTCTTTCTGGATTTATAGACTGTGGCTGGTCTGCTGCAGCAGGTAATGGGTTATTGGAAATGCCCATACCTCTGCGAATTAATAGGCCAATGAGTCTATGATTAGAAGCGCAGTTCTTGGAGCTCTTGGATTTTTTTACAAAACGGGCCATGTTATGCAATGAATGTAGGAGAAAATAAGGAATGTTTATCAATTTCTGATGTCGCAGATGTGATAATAAGATGAAGTCAGAAAAATAAACAACTTGGTATCGGCCTTCGCAGGTAATGTACCTTTTTAAAAATTCTGTGACTTTCCCCCATGGCTCTGGTAAGGAATTGATGTCTACACCTCTGCCCTTGGTCTGAACTTGCTCATTGTTGACAATGAACCCCTTCTGTGCATCCAAAAGATGTGTTTTTCTGTTAAACCATCGGTCTCCTGTTCTTGGCAACCCTGTTAAAGCAACAATGCTTGCTTATGTCACTGGAATCCTTACCCCATTCACCATTGAATACCTTTCAATAAGATTTTGACTAAACTCCAATACCTCGTCCTCACTAAACTCTTTCAACTTCTTAAAATACGATATCCAGTTGGTCTGAAGAAATATTTGGTAGGCCTCTGGGTGTAGCAAGAAATTTTCCAGAGTTGTGGGTTCATATCTCACAGTTGATCCTCCCATGATGTTTCTTGAGAGTCACAGGCACATAGGAGGAGAAACTATCACCTAAATCAGAGACGCAATAAGATCGAACGTGGTTTGAAAAGAGAATACAATGTTTTAGTTAAAAGAAGTGTGGGTGGAAAGGTGGTGGAGGTGTGTATAAAATTCGGAATGAACTGCTAAATTTACGTTCCCCCTCCCAACTAAGCAAATTGACTCCAGGTGTAATCGGTTAGTAAATGGGAAATCGTGCTTTTATATCTTCATTACTTTAACACGTAGGATTAATCACGTACCTCAAATCTTACTGCACAATCCAACCACTGTCGGAATGGCGTGTAATAGCTGGCATAATGAAGGATCGTGAGAGAAATGACAGCTTTTGCAGAAACGTAGCCCTTACTATAGTGAGCCAACTGGATATTGCTGAATGTGAAGTCACGTCATAATGAAGCAACACTTTCAGATAGAAAGCATCAGTATTGTCTAATCAGTGGTGTTGTTGCATGAAAGATTGGAGGGTTGGAGCCGTAGCATCGGAAAAAAGAAAGAGTGAAGTAGCAAGAAAGAACAACAATAATTAGTGTATCAACAGGTTCTTTTTCAAAAATGTCGGAGCTAGGTGTAATAACATTGAGATCGGTCGATTTATCAGAAAAAGATGGAACATCATTGAAATTGGCCAATTTATT
Organism: Picea glauca; assembly: GCA_000966675.3. Lineage (NCBI taxonomy): Eukaryota > Viridiplantae > Streptophyta > Pinopsida > Pinales > Pinaceae > Picea > Picea glauca. The sequence continues at coordinate 313,323 of JZKD02S0653118.1, read as the reverse complement.
GGAAGAAGGTGTAACAACATTGAAATCGGTCAATTCATCGGAAAAGGGTGTATCAACATTGAAATCAGCCAATTCATCGGAAAAAGGTGTAGCAGCATTGAAATCGGCCAATTCATCGGAAAAAGGTGTAGAAGCATTGAAATCGGCCAAATGCTACCTTACTTCGATTCTAGGAAGTTTTTCAACTTCCATGAACTCATCGTTTCCTTCTGTTCATCAATCTACCTACACACACATAATTGCCTGATACCTTTCAAGTCTTTATTAGCATAGTAAAGAAAATAGAAAAATTTCAACTAAAAACAGAGAAATGCAAATTTTGCTGAGATTATTTATATACAAAGTTCTGAGCAAAAGAAGTCCTAAAGTTCAGAAGGGGAAGGAGCATGCTCCTTTCCGTTTAAGATTTGATAATCTGTATTAGCTGTACAACTAGTTTTGAATTCTGTCTTGGATAGTGGACGCTGATACAGACGCAGGCGATGACCATTTGCATGTAAGTGTGTATTGGATCCATCAATAGTAATCAAACAGACTGTCCCATTGGGAAAGACGGTGTCTACCTCGTAAGGCCCTAACCATCATGTACGCAACTTTCCTTGAAATTCCTTAAAGCGTGAATCATACAACAGAGCCCAATCTCCTTTCTGGAATAATTTCTTCTTAATGACTCGGTCATGCCATTTTGTTCTTTGTTGTTGAATCACTGTGGTTTGATGGATGGCATCCAAATGCTTTTCATCAAGCTCATTGAGCTGCTGCAGTCTGGCTTTCTGTGCCATAGTCAAGTCGAGGTTGACTGCTAATGCAGTTCTTAAGGTTTTGATTTCGAATTCAATGGGAAAAACAAGGCTTTTTCCACATACCAGCTCGTAAGGAGAAAAACCAGTTATGCTCCTCCAAGTAGTTCGATAAGCCGATAGAGATTCATGCAATCTGTTAGACCAATCCTTACGATTTTCTCTCATTGTTTTAGTAAGAATGGCTTCGATGACTTTGTTGGTGCTTTCCACTTGGCCATTTCCTTGTGGATGGTATGGAGAAGCTATTCTATGTAAAACATGATATTTATTGAGTAGAGCTTCAAATTTATGTGATGTGAAAGGGGGTCCTCCATCAATGACCAATTCTCTAGGAACGCCAAACCTAACAAATATATCTTCAAACAAGAATGCTAAGACAACCTCTTCTAATGCTCTGATAAGTGCTTTTTCCTCCACCCACTTAGTCATGTAATCTGTACAGACTAATATATAGACTTTCTGATTGGAAGGTGGGTGAATGGGTCCTACAAAATCTATGGCCCATCTCTCAAAAGGCTCTAACACTACCTGCGGCTGGAGCGACATCTCATCTCTGTAAGTTGGTTGACCCATGCGTTGGCAACTGTCACAAGTTTGGACATACTTCTTGGCATCTTGAAATATGTTGGGCCAATAATAGCCCATCATTAAAATCTTATGCCCGATCCTTTTATCAGCAAAATGACCCCCACAAGGGCCATCATGGCAAGCTTTCAGCAGATCATAAACCTCATAATCCCTCACACATCTCCTGATTTCTTGGTCCAAGCCTATGTAGAAGAGGTATCCTCCTATCCAACTGTACCTAGCACTCTTTTGAATAATTTTCCTTCTTTCCCTAGGAGATAGATGTGGAGGTACCTTCCCGACAACTAGATAATTAGCAATGTCTGCATACCAAGGTGAGTGAGTAGATATTGCAAACAAATGTTCATTAGGAAATGAATCATCTACAGGTGAATTATCATCATTTATATGTAATCTCGAGAGAAAATCAACAACAACATTTTCTTTTCCTGGTCTATCCACTATAGTGATGTCAAATTCTTGCAGTAGTAACAACCATTTTGTCACTCGAGCATTAGTAATAGGTTTATTCATTAGATATTTTATGGCTGAATGATCAGTATGAATAAAAGTTGGGTAACCAGTTACATAATGCCTGAATTTATTGATTTCATATACTACTACCAAGAATTCTCTTTCAACAACTGTGTAATTTAACTCAGCAGGAGCCATGTTCTTGCTGATATAGTAGATAGCGTAGGGTTCTTTGTCCTCCTATTGCCCTAGTACTGCACCAATTGTAGTGTCTGAGGCATTTGAATAAATGTGAAAAGGAAGAGCCCAATTGGGCCCCCTCAAGATGGGAGCTGTAGACAATCTTTGTTTAAGATCTACAAAGGACAATTCACAGTTGTCAGTCCAACGAAAGTTAACATCTTTTGTTAGTAACAAAAACAATGGAGAGGCAATTTTAGAGAAATTTTTAATGAATCTTCTGTAATACCCGACGTGCCCTAAAAAACTTCTTACCTCTTTCTGAGTTGATGGAGTTGGAATGTCCAAAATTACCTGGATTTTGGCTGGATCTACCTGAATCCCTGCATAAGAGATGAAGTGTCCCATCACTACCCCTTCACACATCATCATATGACACTTTTCTGTACTTAAAGAAAGATGAGACTTTTACATCTTTTGAGCACTTTTTCCAAATTAGACAAAGCGTCTTCGAAATTAGTCCCCTAAGGTGTAAAGTCATCCATGAATATAACCATACAATCATTCACCATATCAGAGAAAATACCAATCACAACTCTCTAGAAGGTGGCTGGTGCATTACACAAGCCAAATGGGAGAACCTTGTAGGAAAATGTACCCCAAGGGATGGTAAAGGTGGTTTTATCTTGGTCCTGTGGGGAAATTTGTATCTGGTTATAGCCACTGAATCCATTTAGGAAAGAAAAATATTTTTTTCCGGCTAAGTTATCTAAAACCTGATCAATAAATGGCAGAGGGAAATGATCCTTCTGCGTTGCCTTATTCAGGGCTCTATAGTCCACACACACTCTCCACTTACCATTATTTTTAGGCACAATAACCAACGGTGATACCCACTCATTGTCTGATATAGGATAGATGAATCCGACATTGAGGAGTTTTTGAAGTTTTTCCTTAACAATTTCTTTAAGGTTTGAGTTCGTCCTCCTTTGCGGTTGGCAAATGGGTCAACATTCTTCTTTGATGTATATATGGTGGGTGCACAGTTCAGAGGGGATGCCTTTCATATCCATGTAATCCCATGCAAATTATTCTTTATGTTCAATCAGTAAATTCATCAGTTGGCGAGTTTCAGCGTTGGAGAGATCAGGATTGATGTTCAAGGTTTTTCCAGGTTCGATTTCCACAACAACACTCTTAGAACTAATTTTAGGAAATAATTCAGCTGTTGTTGTTTCATCATCTGCTGTTACAGTGTTTGTCGTTACAACGAATGTCGTTATAGCTGAATCACTCTGATTGTCAGCAGTTTCTGAGAACATTTTCGAGTTCATTTCTTCCTGGGACATAGGGTCAAAGAATCTGATCAATTGGTGGTGCGTGTGCTATGTAACATCAGAGGGGTCACAAATAAAACAGTTGATTAACTCATCCTCTATCTCATCCTTGAAACTTAGGGCCTTTCCTATAGTTAGCACAGGCAGAGCACTTTCAGCCTCAGTGTCCATCCATAGACAGTTTTCAGGTTCTGCACTGGGTGTAGCATGAGGATATAGGGTAAGTTTTTTTGTGTCGTAACCATCTGATATGGTCATAGAACCAGATAAAAAATCTATGAAGGCGTCAACTATGGCTAACCATGGTCGTCCCAGAATTAGAGGATGGCCTCCTAGACTGGATTTGGGTTGCAACACGACAAAATCAGCAGGATACTCCCATGAGTCTACTGAAATAACTAAATCATCGATTACTCCTTCTGGTCTGATGGTAGAGCGATCAATTAATTCTAGAACAATAGGAGTAGGTTGGATTTTTGTTCCGAGCTGCAGCAACTGCATAGTTTCTATTGGCATGATGTTAATTGCTGCCCCTAAATCAAATAGTACATGTTGAATAGATGTATGTTCAATTTTAACTGTGACGGTAGGGTTTCCTGGGTCACCATATTTAATAGGTGGAGTTTTGCCTAGCATTAGCTCAAAAAAATCCCCCACTACATGCACTGTGAGGGGATCTTTGGGTTTTCATCCAGGTTTTCTGATACAAATATCCCTCACAGTCTTGGCATAAATAGGGACATCCCTTATTGCTTGCAGTAGTGGAATATTAATGTGCAAATTTTGCAATTCTCGAAGGATATTGAAAGATGGTAATTCCACAGGCTTGGTAATTTCCAGTCTTTCAAGGAATGGTGGGTTTGCTGATTCTAGAATGGGTTGGTCAATTTCTTCTGTATCATCAGATGGTCTCTCCCTTGATTCCTTATCTGATTCTGAAGATGGAGCATCTTCAACTATTGGCTCAACTATTCTCCCTGATCTTAAGTTTATTTCATCACAAGGCATAGTAGTAATAGATAAGGCTGTCATATTATGTATGTCTATGTTCTGAACAACCTTATTATTTAGGTTTGGGTTAGGTTGCACAGGCATCTAAGGTCGTAAGGGGGGATTGTTTGGTGAGTTATTGGGAGGCAATTGTAGCTGTTGCTGCTGGTATGGGGGTTGGAACTATTGTTGAAAGAAGTTCAGTTGGTGTTGGCTTTGATAACTGAGTTGTTGTTGAGGACCTCTCCCGTATGGGTTCCATTGCCCATAGTGATTCGATTGTTGGGGCATAGGTAACCATGCATTGGGATCCTAATAAGAGGGTGGCATTTGATTTGGAGAGGGGGCATTCGACTGGCCATATGGTAGCTGATTGTTCCAATAATTAAATGTTGGAGGAGAGAATTGAGAATTCATACCTTGACCTCTTGGTTGCCATTGTCTCCTTTGTGTGATCAGATAGATAGCCTCTGCTTCCTCATTAGTTGCCTTCATTGATTCTTTTACCCCTGGTAGAGAAGGACATTGGTCAGTGGCATGGTCTAATTCACAAATAAGGCATACCTGGACATTGTTTAGTGGGCACTCCCTTGGTGGATGTTTCTTCCTGCATTTTGGATAAAAAATGCATAGTACTTGCTCTGGTTCTGCTTGTTTTTGTTTGACTTGCAAAGTATCCATTTGTGAGGCAAAAGAGTTAATCATCTCTGTTTTGAAACTTTCTAGCAGATTACCTATTTTTGCTCTTGTTGCTCCTCCATTTGCTGATTTATGTACCCTTGAAAAAGTAGTATCCTTGGTAGCTATCTTATTCCTTGTAGATCCTCGAGAACATCTTTTGCAGAGGTCTACAATGTCCTCATAGGATTCCTTAGATATATCTCCTTTACCAAGCATATTCAACATATCTAAACAATCTTCTCTAACTCCTTTTAGCAAAATGGTTTTCAGAATGTCCTTACTCACATCTGGATGGCCAGACCGTTGTAGATTGTATTGGAGTCGCTCCACAAAGTCTTCAAGGGTCTCGTCCTCCTTCTATGACATTTTGAACAACTCCTCTCTTCATTCCCTTGTTCGACAATAGTCTTGGTATTTGTGCAGGAAAAACTACCTCATTTGTATCCATGTTGAAATGTTTTCCCCTCCAAGGCTCATGAACCATCTTAACACATTTTCTTTTAATGTGGCTGGAAACAGTTTAAGCTTCTACGCAGTGGTAGTGTAGTCATAGCTTCTACACAAAATGTCAAATTCAAACAGAAACTCATCCGGATCTTCAGTAGATAATCCATGAAAATTTGGGAGAGACGAGAGAGGTATGTTTTTCATAGGAACCATCCCTCGTGTGGGAACATCAGAAATAGGAAAAACCAGGGTAGAGATAGTGTTTTCATTGTTTACCTGATCCTCGTTGTTCTATGGATTCTCTTGGTAGAGATATTCTTCATTATCCACTTGATTCTCCATATGTGCTCTCTCCCTCCACTCAATATGAACATCGTCCCACTCTTCCTTAGTGACTATCTGACCGTTGATATGATAAACAACTTCTTCTAGGTTTTCTCCGTTCCAGGCTATACTGCCTTGATCCTCAATGTTCTTCAGTGTTGCTTGCTGATTTGTTGGTGACAAATCTTCAGCTTCGCTTTTAGCTTCAGCTTCAGCTTTAGCCCTTGATGAAAACGATGTTTCGAGAGGGGGCATTTCTGCTGACTGCGGATCACGTCCTCTTGGAGGATTGGCAGGGCGAAAATTGGATCCTGAAGAAGAATCTGCTCTGGCTATAATCTCATCAACAATGGTCTGTCTTCCCAGTATGTTAAGATTTCTTCCTCCACGTCCTCTGTTGCCTGTAATGTTAGTATTTTGGGGGGTTCGTTCTCACATTTGGTGATTCAGGCAGACTATTCATTCCTAAAAAAAAACTAGTGTGCTTACCAAAATCTACAATTATCTTCCCCGACAATGACACCAAAATGTTGGGCACTTTAATCGTCAAATCAAGTGGAAAATCAAAGTGTTCAATATAAATTGTCAACCCAGGGAAGTTTGTTATTTCAAGATAATTCTGCATAGTCTATGCTAGATTATGAAAACATCTCTAATCTAATTGCAATAGGGAAGTTCTTTTTAAGAAAAACAAACAAACAATATTACTAACACAGTTGTGCTGATACAGCTGGAGTGCTATAGAATTAAAATCTCAATTGCAATCTAAACTGATGAAATAAACCGTGAATTGCCTACCCTAATCTAACTTCCTAAATTACTTTTGCAAGAAGAAATTCTGTACTATTGCAGAAAGGAAATCTACTTATTGCAAGAAGCTACTTCACACTTTTATTTCTCAAAACAAGATTTTAACCTAATGCAGAAAAAGGAAAAGCAGTTCTCCAGCCATGTTCAACAACTGACTTCTAATTCTCATGAGACAAGTCTATGCGCATTTACCAAGAAGGAACTAAACTGTAACAACAGTTATATTCAGAAATATCTAACAATTAAACCATTTGCAATGAAAACGATTAAATCTAGAATTCGAAATAGAGGGGAATCGGTGAGGAAGGTGGACCGTTTCCTTCTCACTGAATCCACTCAAAAAGATAGGTTACAATCTGCTAAAGAAATTCAATCCACTTCTTCATTTAATTGCCAAAAAGATGTCTGTGTACAATAATGGCTACTTTCTTCAGTTCAAGGAAAAAGACTAACAACCCTTTACATTACAAAAGCTCTGTTATTTAAAGTCAGAGTCGTTCAATGTTCAAAAACAAAACAGTCTTGAGAATCCCCGATTCTCAGGCTGTTCATTAGATATCATTAATACAAAATCTTGATTTCTCTTTCATCAACATCGTGAGCCAACATTCTAATCAGCAGGTGTTGCAACAGTCGTATCACAACAGGACTAGTGGCGTCTGTTGTAACAACTTCCGAGATCAACAAGCTTCTGTCGTAGTAGTTGTGTAATTGCTGCGTCTGTTGTAAAAACTTCCGAGATTAACAAGCTTCTGTCGTAGCAGTTGTGTAACAACTTCCAGGATTGATGGGCATCCATTGCAGAAGTCATGTAACAGCTTCCAGGATTGGCACATAGCTGTAACAACAACGAGTTTCTCGAAGTGAGCTGTTCTAACATTTTGATCATTAGTTAAATCATTTCATGGATAAAATACGTGAACATTATCAATCAAACATGCTAAGTAAATGGAAATATAAAAGCAAGATGAATAGTTCATACCTTAGGAAAAAGGGTCTTGGTGCTCATTATAATAGCCATTTAGCTTAGGAATGAGAAGGTTGAATGATCAAAAGGTGTAGTGGAAAAGGGACATTTCAGGGTCCTAACAAACGTTATGAGCGCTTGAGAACACTCTTGCATATCTCAAATGGGTATTTAAAAATTATTTTATATTTTTAAACCCATAATTCCACTTCTTCCAAATAGCCTTCATTTGAGGTTGGTCAAACTTGGGCCTAAAATGACCCTAAGTTGAGAAAAAGGGGCCCAAGAACTACACGTCTTCGCTCACAATCAAGACCACCTGTACAATTCTCAAATGGGTATCCAAATATGATTTCATATTTGCAAATGAAGAATTTTTCTTTTCAAAAATCACCTTCATTCGGGGTTAACCATAATCAACCCTAAAACGATACGAATTTAATCGAAATGGACAAAATAATGCCTCAACGTTAAGAGCACTCGATAACCCACTTGCATCTCTCAAAGGGTATGTAAAAATTATTTGTATTTTTAAACCCATAATTCCACTTCTTGCAAATAGCCTTCATTCGGGGTTGGTCAAACTTGGGCCTAGAATGATCCGAATTTGAGAAAAGGGGCCGAAGAACTACACGTCTTCGCTCGCAATCAATACCACATGTACAACTCTCAAATGGGTATCCAAATACGATTTCATATTTGCAAATGAAAAATTTTTCTTTTCAAAAATCACCTTCATTCGGGGTTAACCAAAATGAACACTAAAATGATACGCATTTGATGGAAATGGGCCAAAGAATGCCTCAACGTTGTGAGTGCTCGTGAACCCACCTATATATCTCAAATGGGTATCAAAAAATTATTTTATATTTTTAAACCCATAATTCCACTTCTTCCAAATAGCCTTCGTTCGAGGCTGGTCAAACTTGGGCCTAGAATGACCTGAAGTTCATAAAAATGGGACCCATAACTACACGTCTTCTCTCGCAATCGGGACCATGTGTACCACTCTCAAATGGGTATCCAAATATGATTTGATATTTGCAAATAAAGAATTTTGCTTTTCAAAAATTAGCTTCATTTGGGGTTAACCAAAATCAACCCTAAAACGATACGAATTTGATCGAAATGGGCCAAAGAATGCCTCAACGTTGCGAGATCTTGGGAACCCACCTATATCTCTCAAATGGGTATCAAAATATTATTTTATATTTTTAAACCCATAATTCCACTTCTTCCAAATAACCTTCGTTCGAGGCTGGTCAAACTTGGGCCTAGAATGACTCAAAGTTGAGAAAAAGGGGCCCAAGAAGTACATGTCTTCTCCCGCAATCGGGACCATGTGTACAACTTGCAAATGAGTATCCAAATATGATTTCATATTTGCAAATGAACAATTTTTCTTTTCAAAAATCACCTTCATTCGGGGTTAACTAGAATCAACCCTAAAACAAAACGAATTTGATCGAAATGGGCCAAAGAATGCCTCAACATTACGAGCACTCGGGAACACACTTGCATCTCTTAAATGGGTATCAAAAAATTATTTTATATTTTTAAACCCATAATTCCACTTTTTCTAAATAGCCTTCATTCGGGGCTGGTCAAACTTGGGCCTAGAATGCCCCGAAGTTGAGAAAAAGGGGCCCAAGAACTATACGTCTTCGCTCACAATTAGGACCATGTGTACAACTATCAAATGGGTAACCAAATATGATTTCATATTTTCAAATGAATAATTTTGATTTTCAAAAATCACTTAAATTCGGGGTTAACCATAATCGACTCTAAAACGATAAAAAAATGATTGAAATGGGCAAAAGAATGCCTCACCGTTTCGAGTGCACGGGAACCCACTTGCATCTCTCAAATGGGTATACAAAAAATATTTTGTATTTTTAAACCTATAATTCCACTTCTTCCAAATAACCTTCATTCACGTCTGGTCAAACTTGGTCCTAGAATGACCCGAAGTTGAGAAAAAGGGGCCCAAGAACTACACATCTTCGCTCACAATCAAGACCATGTGTACAACTCTCAAATGGGTATCCAAATATGATTTCATATTTGCAATTGAAGAATTTTTATTTTCAAAAATTACCTTCATTCAGGGTTAACCAGAATCAACCCTAAAATGATAAGAATTTGATCGAAATGGGCCAAAGAATTCCTCAACGTTATGAGCGCTCGGTGTTGGACATATTGTCATTGATGTCAACAGTCGATGTCATTATTATGTGATGATAAGTTTTTATGAAGAATTTCCATTGTTGATTTATCATATATGAAATTGTCATTGATGTCAAGAGTATATCAGTTAGCAGAACATGTCAAACAAAGAACAACAAGGTTAATATCAGGAGTAAAAGTATATTAAAAATCGACAAAAGAACATCACCTCTAGGCTGAAGCAATTCGTGATTATTGTTGATCAAGATAGGATCAACAATGTTCCTATGATTAAAGATCAGTAGAGTTAGAAAATGAAGATCAAAGCTCAGTAGGAAGAGTGCATTGCAGAAGTTTCATCGGGATCGATGGAAATATTGAAAAGTCGACCAATGCACAGGAAAAGGTGAGAAGTCTCAGCAGCCGTCCGATCAAGAAAATTGACGGTGTTGATCATCTCATATATAGGACGTCGGTCATATGAGTGACCGTGGGATTGAGGACCATTGGAGGATCATGACCATCAGATTTGTAAGCCAGATCAACAACAAGGATCAATTGCGGAGAGCGAAAGGAGAATTAAACGACTTGCTATTTCCAATCCCGCAATTAGTCAGGATCGTCCGATCTTATAGCTTCGAAGATTGATGATTGTGGTTGACTAAACAACTTTTCACAACTTCAAATTATGGATTTTTGGTCACGAGTTAAATCACTCACAAGTTATGGTTCTGCAACCATCCTTGATCGTGGATCTTCTTCGGGAGTCTTCATGACCATTGGATCACATTTTAGTGGAAGGACATGATAAGATGAAAGGGTTGAGAATTTGATTATTCGAATACCCATCAACCATCACATCAAACTCAAATTCCTGTCAGCCATCAGATCATTTTAAAGTGGAAGGATAGGTTAAGCGAGGTAAAAAGGCTAAGAGTTTGATTATCCGAATACCCGTCAGCCGTCGGATCAAACTCGAATTCCTGTCAGCCGTCAGATCATTTTAAAGTGGAAGGATAGGTTAAGCAAGGTAAAATGGTTGAGATTTTGATTATCCAAATACCCGTCAGCCGTCGGATCAAATCCGGATTCCCGTCAATGGTCGGATCATTTCAAGTGGAAGGATAGGATAAGCGAGGTAAAAGATCTGAGATCTCATTTATGCGAATTTTCATCAGCCGTTGGATCATTCTAAGTGCAAGGACATGATAAGCTAGAAGATCTGCATCATAGACAGATCGAGCCATCAATCTAGGATCATGATCGACAAACAACATTTAGTTCGGGTATAAAGATGCGAGGAGGTTAAGCTCCGGAAAAATCTCACTTCAGATTTTTCAGTTTGAGATTTGAAAAACCCGAAGCCCGGAGAGCCGAAAATCCAAAATGAATGAGGACCATCGGATCTGGAGAACATACAATGACCGTTAGATCAGGGAGATATACATCAACATGGACATGTGGCAGACCACGTCAACAAACCACATCAGCAAGGACACTTGGCACACCACGTCAGAAGATCTATATCAACAAACCACTTTAGCAAAGACATATGGCAGATCATGTCAGCAAGGATGTGTGGCAAACCATGTCAGCAAGGACGCGTGGCAAACCACGTCAACAAGTACACATGACATAATCAGATGATGACATGTGTCAAGAGGAAATTGGCTCATGCCATGTCAACATGTGACGTCAATAAGTTACATCACTACAGAAGAATTACTTCGGGAGTTTCACCACTAGCAAATGCCAAAAGCTCTGAAGTCCCGAAGTAGACATGGTTCGTCTGATCTAAAGAAACACTTAAGGAGCATTCTCGACTGTTGATCTACTACAGTGGAAGGATAACGTAAGTTGAAATAGCTGAAGTCCCGGAGTAAATGGTGGCCATCTATCTCAATGCTTGATTAAGTCCCGACCGTCATATTAAGCATGGTAAGAATCAAATCTGATGATTGATCTGTTTCTGCGAAATAAACGTAAACCGTTCGATCTGTTCGGGAAATCTGATTCAGAAGTTTTGAAAGGTTTCAAATCCAAAACTTCTGAAGGGAGAAGTCCCGAAGTTTCAACATTCGTCCATTTCAGGAGATTGAATCGTGACAATTGAATTGATAAGCACTCAAGTGCTCATTTGGTCTAGCGTCTGGTCACCGTCGTTGATCATATGAAATAAGAAAAAAGGCAAAAGATAATACAATGATTAAATTGATAAGCCTGTGGTTCTATGCTTGTGATCATATGAAAATATTTTGAAGAGAGTGCCTCATACAGGTTTCATTCGACAGAGAGTTACACCAGAACAATACAGAGAATCGATACATGATCGAATATGATCTGTTGGTGAAACGAGAATGCAACAGAAGAATGAGTACGATCTAATGCGTTGATACATAACTGTGATCAACTCATGAGGAAAAACGAACCGATACATAGTCATGATTAAAAGAGAGTTAAATCATGAAAACATGAATAAAGAATAAAAAGGAAAATGATATTAATTAAATTTTAAGATTATCATTTTAGTGAAAAGGCACAATGGTTCAAATATCAAAAGACATAATGATTCAAATTCACACCAATTGGAAGCCTATATAAGCAAAAAGGAATGACAAGAATAATGTAGTTGAATTTGTTGAAGTATATATATATATAATGGATTGAATGAAGATTCATTCTATCAGGTTGGTGCCTTTTTACAAGCTAGGTCTTGTATGAGGATTGGATTCCTCACATCTAAGTTGGATCTGAGATCAACAAGCTAGGACTTGTTATGAGGGTTGGATTCCTCATTTCTCAGTTGGATCTGAGAACTACAAGCTGGGTCTTGTAACAGAGATCTGGGTCTCTCATAGTTGTATGAAGATGAAATTCAATGATTGATCTTATGTATTCATTCAAGTTATTTAAATAAATAAAATATTTGTTCTTTTATATATTGATTGAAGAAAATGAAATAAATATTTGTTCTTTAGTTAATTTGTGAAAAGCGAAAAATTGTCCAAAGTTTAGTGACACTGATTCACCCCCCGCTCTCAGTGTGAAGTACCCATTTCAACAATTGGTATCAGAGCGGGTTCCTTCATCATAGTTTAAACACTGAAGGTAGATTTTGAAGAAATGGGTGGACAAATGGTTATCTCCACAAATGAAGCTCCCTTATTTGATGGAACAAATTATTTATCATGGAGAGAAAATATGAAAAGACATCTGAAGTCAAGAGGATATGGAGTTTGGGATTTGGTAGTAAGTTAGCCCTGACACTTAAATACTTCAAAGAGAAAATCCAAAACTACAAAATAAGCAAGGAGAAACAATTTAGTAGCCTTAAAAGCAATTTAGGATGGATTGTCAGACCAAGTCAAAGAAAATATGAAGCACTACAAATCTGCTAAAGAATTATGTCTCCAAATAGAAAATAGTTATCAGAATGAAACACAAGAAGAAGATAAATCCAATCAAAGCGAGGAACAAGACTCTAATGAAGAGGATTCATATCAAAATAAAGAACAAGACTCAAAAGAAGAGAGTTCTTATCAAGATAATGTAGAAGATAAAGAAAAGGGAAATTGCAATCAGATTGAAGAACATAATATAGAGAAAAATATTTCGAATCAGAATGAAATGCATGATTTGATGCAAACCCCAGTGAACAATGAAGAAGATAACCTCATCAAGGAATTGAGGAATACCTCAGTATTCACTAAATAAAAACTATTATATTTTAAGACTAGTGTTATAACTACATTTGAAGTGATAAGTATGGAACCAAAAAATGGTCTATATATTGAAGTTACTAAGGATGTTTTTGGTCATCTCGAGTTCACAACTATGTGCACTCTATAAGAGTTAGAGAGACTCCAACAGAAAATATGATGCTACTACAACAACTAGATCAATTTAACCATGAAGAGCATGAACAGAAGTTTCAACTAGAAAATAAAGAAGAAGAGATCAAAAGTTTGAAAACCGAACTTACTAATCTAATAAAACAGATGGAAGAAGTAAAGACACATGAAAATAAAAGAAAGGAAATACTCAAAGACAATGAAAAAATCATATCTGAGCAAAATGTTCAGTTAGAAGAAAAAGAAAAGGAGATTGAAAAATTGAAGAATGAAATCAGTCAAGCAAAAGAAAGTAAAGAAGACCTAAAGATACAATTAACAAGGAAAGAAAATTCTTACCACATGTTGGAATTGGAAATCATCAATTTCAAAAAGATAAATGAAAGTACTAATGCAAATCTAATGACTCAAATTGAAGAAGCTAAGAAAAAAGAAGAAGCCCAGAAGATTCAAATAACTAAAAAGGAAGAATCATGACAAATGTTTCAATTAGAAGCCATCAAACTCAAAAGGATTCAGATAGAATACGAGGAAGAAATCAAAATATTGAAAACTAAAGTTTTTGATCTAACAAAAGATATGGAAGAAGTGAAGACATATGACAAAACTATTAAATGCAAAGAAGTCTTGGATGAGACAGAAGAAATAATCATCAATCTAAAGACTCAACTTGAACATGCTAAAGAAGTAGAAGAAGCCCTGAAGATTCAGTTGACTAAAACAGATGAATTATTAAAGTTAGAAATAGTCAATCTCAAACAGATGAATGAAAAGACAAATAAAATTGTCAATTTCCATAATAGCTCAGCTATCCTAGATAAGATTTGGAAGAGCCAAAGATCAGTTGATGACAAAACTAGTCTTGGATACAATAAGAAAGAAGACAATAACAAATGGAGCACCATTTACAAACATGAGAAGGGATTATCCCTCTTAAAAGGAAAAGGTGCAAGTATAAAGCAATTACAAGTCATGAAATTTTTTAAGGAAGACAACTATAAAATAAAAAAGGAAGAGTAAAATCAAATGACAGATCCTTCAAGCCAAAATAAAATCAAGAATGGAAACACCTTCAATGGCTATTTATTTTCTTATCATAGATTTGGCCATAAAGCAATGGAATGCAATAAATTAGAAGAAGGATATACATGAAAATCCAATAAATGAATTAGATGTTGGAGATGTAATTTTGTTGGGCACACAACAAATTTTTCATACAATTAGATGTTACAACTATGACAGGTTTGGGCACAAATCCCAAAACTGCAAGAATACAAAAAGTCAATACTTGAATAAGTCATTCAAGTCAGTAACAAAACCTAATAAAAGTTGGAAGAAGAAAGGAGATGAAAAAACTCTAAAAACTCAGTTAGAAAGAGAAGATCCAAAATAGAGAATATCTCATAGAAAGATATGGAGAAGAAAATCTGAAGGAGAAAGCAAGAAAGATGTTATTACACCTGAAAATGAAGAAATCAATAATAAGAAAATGATGGGTGAAGGTCCTAATAAAGAATGTGAAATTCAATATGAAATAAATCAAGCGCAAGAAAAGGAAGTACCTATAGAAGAATATGGGACAATATCAAATTCTGATGATGTCATAAGTTGTTGAATACAAGAAGAAAAAAAAAATAAAGATAGCAGAGAAGTTCAAAGAGTATCATTCAACAAAGATCAACTGATAACAAAATTGGTCTTTAAAATAATTGGAATAATTCCTCAATTGATATTCCTGTGAAATATCAAAGACGAATAAGAAAGCAGATCAAAAATATCAGTAAGATTCATACTCTTGTTCTATTTGACAAAGGAAAGTTAGTAAAAACTCATGAGGAGTATTATGGTTATTAAATAATAAAGTAATTAGATTAAGTTTTGAAAAATACTCGATCACTACAAAATTTGATATCAAGAAGACTACTAGTTTGAACACATAAATCCCAATAAACTGAGATAAGAAGTTAGTAAATTAATAGGGGAAGAGACCTTGTCAGGAAGATCTACCCTTTCAGAAACAAAGGGGGAGAGTAGTAGAAGCAGAGAGAGAGCATATTGACAGGGGGAGTCTTTTAGTTATGGCAGGTAGAACATGATTCCAGGGGGAGTTACCCAAGTTCATATTATGGTCAACAACATGCAGACAAACAGATGTTGATTATAAGGGGAATAACCCTTTTCCATTGATGTCAAAGGGGGAGAGTAACTTCATAAGAGGAAAGCATCATCACAGGGGGAGTTTGTGTATTTCCATCAATGACAAAGGGAGAGATTGTTGGACATATTGTCATTGATATGTTGTCATTGATGTCATTATTATGTGATGATAAGTTGTTATGAAGAATTGTCATTGTTGATTTATCATAGATGAAATTGTCATTGATGTCAACAATATATCAGTTAGCAAAAAATGTCAAACAAAGAACATCAAGGTTAATCTCAAGAGGATAAGTATATTAAATATCGACATAATATCATCACCTCTAGGTTGAAGCAATTCATGATTATTGTTGATCACGATAGGATCAACAATGTTCCTATGATTAAAGCTCATGAGAGTTAGTGAACGAAGATCAAAGCTAAGTAGGAAGAGTGCATTGCAGAAATGTCGTCGGGATTGATGGAAATATTGAGAAGTCAACCAATGCACAGGAAAATGTGAGAAGTCTCAGCCACCGTTCGATCAAGAAAATTGATGCTGTTGACCATCTCATATAATAGACGTCGGTCATATGAGTGACCATGGGCTTGAGGATCATTGGAGGAACGTGACCGTTGGATATGCAATCCAGATCAATGACAGGGATGAATTGCAGAGAGAGAAAGGAGAATTAAACGACTCACTATTTCCAATCCCCCAATTATTCAGGACTGTATGATCTTATAGGTTTGAAGATCAATGATTGTGGTTGACTCAACAACTTTGCACAACTTCAAATTGCGGAGTTTTGGTGATGAGTTAAATCACTCGCAAGTTGTGGTTCCACAACCATCCTTGATTATGGATCTTCTCCGAGAGTCTTCACAACCGTTGGATCACATTTTAGTGGAAGGACATGATAAGCCGAAAGGGTTGAGAATTTGATTATCCGAATACCCGTCAGCCGTCGGATCAAACTCGCATTCCCTTCAGCCGTCGAATCATTTTAAAGTGGAAGGATAGGTTAAGAGAGATAAAATGACAGTTCGATTATTCGAATACCAGTCAGTCGTCGGATCAAACCCGAGTTCCCGTCAGTCGTCGGATCATTTTAAAGTGGAAGGATAGGTTAAGCGAGGTAAAAGGGCCGAGAGTTCAATTATCCGAATACCCGTCAGCCATCAGATCAAACCCGAATTCCCATCAGCCTTCATATCATTTCGAGTGGAAGGATAGGATAAGCGAGGTAAAAGATATGAGATCTCATTTATGCGAATTTTCATCAGTCGTTGGATCATTCTAAGTGGAAGGAAAGGACAAGCTAGAAGAGCTGCATCGTAGACAGATCGAGGCATCGATCTAGGATCATGATCGACGAACAACATTTAGGTTGGGTATAAATATGCGAGGAGGTTAAGCTCCAGAAAAATATCACTTCATATTTTTCAGTTTGAGATTTGGAAAACTCGAAGCCCGGAGAGCCTTAAATCCGAAATGAATGAGGACCATCGGATCTGGAGAACATACGATGGTCGTTATATCAGGGAGTATGTCAGCATGGACATGTGGCAGACCACATCAACAAGGGAACGTGGTAGACCATGCCAGCAAAGACATATGGTAGATCACGTTAGAAAGGATGTGTGGTAGACCATGTCAACAAGGACGTGTGGTAAACCATGTTAGCAAGGACACGTGGCAGACCATGTCAACAAGTACACATGGCATAATCAAATGATGACATGTATCAAGAGGAAATTGGCTCATGTCATGTCAACACGTGACGTCAATAAGTTAGGTCACTCTGGAAGAATTACTTCGGGAGTTTCACCACTAGCAAATGCCAAAATCTCCGAAGTCCCGAAGGATGAAATCCTGAAGTAGACATGGTTCGTCAAATCTAAAGAAACACTTCGGGAGCATTATCGACCATCGATCTACTAGAGTGGAAGGATAGTGTAAGTTTAAATAGTTGAAGTCTCGAAGTAAATGGTGGCCATCCATCTCAATGCTTGATTAAGTCTTGGTCATTAGATTAAGACTTGTAAGAATCAAATATGACGATTGATCCGTTTCTGCGAAATAAACGTAAACCGTCTGATCTGTTCAGGAAATCTGATTTGGAAGTTTTGAAAGGTTTCAAATCCAAAAGTTCCAAAGGGTGAAGTCCCGAAGTTCCGACAGTCGTCCATTTCAGGAGATTGAATTATGACTGTTGAATTGATAAGCGCTCAAGCGCTCATTTGGTCTAGCGTCTGGTCACCGCCGTTGATCATATGAAATAAGAAATAAAGGCAAAAGATAATTCAATGCTTAAATTTATAAGCCCATGGTTCTACATCTATGATCATATGAAAATGGTTTGAAGAGAGTGCCTCATATAGGTTTCATTCGACAGAGAGTTACACCAGAACAATACAGAGAATCGATAAATGATTGAATATGATCTGTTGGTGAAATGAGAACGTAGCAAAAGCATGAGTACGATCTAATGAGTTGATCCATAATTGTGATCAATTCATGAGGACAAACAAACCGATACACAGTCATGATTAAAAGAGAGTTAAATCATGAAAACATGAATAAAGAATAAAAAGGAAAATGATATTAATTAAAGTTTAAGATTATCATTTTAATGAAAAGGCATAATGGTTCAAATAT
>JZKD02S0653118.1:262249-289681 GCA_000966675.3 Picea glauca | reverse complement strand
CATCAACTATGACTCATCAATATGTACCAACATCATCAACTATACACCTCATGTATGTGCCAACTCATCAACTACTTGTCTCAACCATGTACCCAATATGTACCTCAACCAAAAGCCCTCATCAATATCTTCATACAAATATGATTTGTAACTCGGTAATAGACCTGGTGTATATGATCACATACTTGCAAACCGTCCTTAACTTTAACAACAAGAGACTATCATTTCATCAAACTTTTCTTTAGTCTCACATGATTAGTTTTGGATTAGTCAACAACCCTAAGTTGAAATAATAATAACTATGTACTTGTAATGAATAAATATCTGAAACTGATATACAATGTTCTTCAGTGTTTTTAATGCAATCACTCCAGGTGTCACTACTTGGAACTTTTCAGAAAACGAGTTATAGCAAAAATGGCATACCTTGTTGAATTTTGACTTATTCTAGCGAGTGAACTTGTACAGTGTGCCCCACATGGAATATTTGTTGAATGGATCTGAACATGTTACAAAAAATAATGCAGATGGTACTCTAACCAACACATTTGTTCTTATGGAATTTGGATCTGTTATGAAGAAGTTACAACGTTTTTACCTGAAACACCTGTTTTAGACTAGTTTCAGGACTAGCCACAAACCCTATTTTCCACGGAGTGTAACTCCAAAATACAACGACCTAGAAGCTAATTTTTTTTACCACAGATACTTGGATATGTTTCCTGAATGTAATATCAATTTCACAGTCTGAATCATTCTAGAAAAAAAATTATTTCGAAAATGGTGAGATGACCTGTAAATAACATACCTTAGAAAGCATCATCAAAAGAATTTATCCTCCCTTGAATTTCGGTCTTATTTTCTTCACCTTCCCTCTGAAATTTGGCTTAGATATCCTTTGGTTACCTCAGAAACCTATAGATATTCAATATTCTCAATTGTGATTTAAAATGGGAGATCCTTTCCTCTTAGTTATACTCTCCAAGTAGCTTCCTTAAAAACATCTTCTAGGTCACTTTGCTCACTTTCCTTATTTTAGGGTTAACCCACTTCTAATTTATCCATTAAATTTATTATTTAAATAATTTATTTTGTATTCACATTGAATTATAGTACACTCACCACTTCAATTTATTATTTACCTTCGAAAATATCTTAAACCATTTTGACTACTTTGACCTTTTGGGGCTTTTAGATGACATATGAGGGTTCTCCAATTTCGTAAGACCATAATTCTCAAACCGTGAGGAGTTATGTGACGTTCCACATACCACCAGAAATGGAATGAAATGTAATATCCATATAGAATAGTATTACCTAGAAATATATCAAAACTCATACCATTATCCATCAAACAAACTTGTGTCCATTACTCAAACCTGGGTTCTCCAACTTCTCATGGCCATAACTCTCTAACCGTGAGGAGTTATGTGACGTTCCACATACCACCGGAAATGGAATGACAAGAAATATGCATATAGGATAGTTTCACTGAAAAATTCATTGACCTTCATCTCATTATTCCACAAATAAGTATGGGTTCTCTAACCATACTTCTAGGATAACTCAATCTACAATGCGTCTTACTATGAAGGATTTCACCATAAGGGGACCACTTTGGAGTTGATCCATTTGTACTTATTATCAACCAAGAAAAGACAATAATGAGTCATCTTTACATCAAACAAACTTGGGTCCATTACCCAAACCTTTGTGCTACCAAGATTTCTTCAAGGGTTGACATCAATGACAACCAACCTTAATCAACAAGAACTACACATCTTCACTCACAATCAAGACCACATGTACAACTCACAAATGGGTATCCAAATATGATTTCAAATTTGCAAATGAAGACTTTTGCTTTTCAAAAATCACCTTCATTCAGGGTTAACTAGAATCAACCCTAAAACGATACAAATTTGATTGAAATGGGCCAAAGAATGCCTCAACGTTACGAGCGCTTGGGAACCCACATGCATCTCTCAAATGGGTATCAAAAAATTATTTTCTATTTTTAAACCCATAATTCCACTTCCTCTAAATAGCCTTCATTTGTGGCTGGTCAAACTTGGGCCTAAAATGGCCCGAAGTTGAGAAAAAGGGGCCCAAGAACTACACATCCGCGCTCGCAATTAGGACCACGTAAATAAATCTAAAATGGGTATCCAAATATGATTTCATATTTTCAAATGAAGAATTTTTATTTTCAAAAATCACCTTCATTCGTGGTTAACCAAAATCAACCCTAAAACGATTCGAATTTGATCCAAATGGGAAAAAGAATGCCTCAATGTTACGAGCACATAAGAAACCACTTGCATCTCTCAAATGGGTATCAAAAAATTATTTTGTATTTTTAAACCTATAATTCCACTTCTTCCAAATAGCCTTCATTCGGGGCTATTCAAACTTGGGCCTAGAATGACCCAAAGTTGAGAAAAGGGGCCCAAGAACTACACGTCTTCACTTGCAATCAAGACCACATGTACGACTCTCAAATGGGTATCCAAATATGATTTCATATTTTCAAATGAGTAATTTTGCTTTTCAAAAATCACCTTCATTTGGGGTTAACCATAATCAAACCTAAAATGATACAAATTTGATCGAAATGGGCCAAAGAATGCCTCAATGTTGCAAGAGCTCGGGAACCCACCTATATATCTCAAATGGGTATCAAAAAATTATTTTATATTTTTAAACCCATAATTCCACTTCTTCGAAATAGCCTTCGTTAGAGGCTGGTCAAACTTGGGCCTAGAATGACCCGAAGTTAAGAAAAAGGGGCCCAAGAACTACACGTCTTCTCCCGCAATCGGGAACACGTGTACAACTATCAACTGGGTATCCAAATATGATTTCATTTTTGGAAATGAAGAATTTGTCTTTTCAAAAATCACCTTCATTCGGGGTTAACCAGAATCAACCCTAAAACAATACGAATTTGATCGAAATGGGCCAAAGAATGCCTCAACATTACAAGCGCTCGGGAACCCACTTGCATCTCTCATATGGGTGTCAAAAAATTATTTTATATTTTTAAACCCATAATTCCACTTTTTCTAAATAGACTTCATTCGAGGCTGGTCAAACTTGGGCCTAGAGTGACCCGAAGTTGAGAAAAAGGGGCCCAAGAACAACACGTCTTCGATTGCAATTAGGACCACATGTAAAACTCTCATATGGGTATCCAAATATGATTTCATATTTTCAAATGAAGAATTTTTCTTTTCAAAAATCACCGTCATTCGAGGTTAACCAAAATCAACCCTAAAATGATATGAATTTGATCGAAATGTGCCAAAGAATGCCGCAACATTACGATCGCTCAGGAACCCATTTTCATCTCTCAAATGGGTATCAAAAAATCATTTTGTATTTTTAAACCCATAATTCCACTTCTTCCAAATAGCCTTCATTCGGGGTTGGTCAAACTTCGGCCTAGAATGACCTGAAGTTGAGAAAAAGGGGCCCGAGTACTACACGTCTTCGCTCACAATCATGACCACATGTACAACTCTCAAATGGGTATCCAAATATGACTTCGTATTTGCAGATGAAGAATTTTTCTTTACAAATATCACCTTCATTCAGGATTAACCAGAATAAACCTTAAAACAATACGAATTTGATCAAAATGGGCCAAAGAATGCCTCAATGTTAGGAGATATCGGGAACCTACTTGCATCTTTGAAATGGGTATCAAAAAATTATTTTTATTTTTAAACCCATAATGCCACTTCTTCCAAATAGCCTTCATTTGGGGCTGGTCAAATTTGGGCCTAGAATGACACGACATTGAGAAAAATGGACCCAAGTGTTGGTAAATGTTTAACAGGCAGCATATGCTTGTCATTGATGGCAAGGACAACAACGAAGATGGCATGAGTACAAGAAGAAGTATCAGAAGTATTTTAGGAAGATGCTGCAGAGAAAGCTTGATAAGTTCAGAAGAGATAGTGCAGAGGATTGTTGGCAGGTTTAACAGGCAAAGTGAGCTTGCCATTGATATCAGGATCAGAGTGTGCATTGATGACAAGAACAACGATGGAAAATATCAGCATGATAAAAAACACAGTGATAATGGAAGAGGAGGAGCATCAATGATCATTGGACCCCATCCCGAATCCCCGATGACCGTCAGATATGAATTTAGACAAGAAGAATGCGCAGAAGAGGAGGACAGATCTTAGGCGTCATATCTGAGCGTAAGATCCGACCATCATTGGATCATGGAGAACCTGGATGTTCATTAAAGAGAAAGAAGAGGGAAAATGAGAAATGCCGAAATATGTTGGTCTGACTCCATTTCGGAGTTTCGTAGATTGGGACTTGGAGACTTGAGACCCTTCATCATAATAAGGCGAAATCGCAAAGTGGCGAAATCGCGAAGTGCCAAAATCGCGAAATGCGAAATGGTGAAATGGTCCTAGCTATTGGATCAAGGTGTGATCTAGGCCATCAGATCCAGGAGGTGAATATGGCAGACCATGTCAGAAAGGATAGTCGTGGACCATTGGATCAAGAGGATGCGTGGCGAAAAATTAGAGCACCACAAAGACTCCATTTCGGAGTTTCGTAGATCGGGAAATCCAAAGGAAAGAGGTTCAAACTCATGATACATGAGATGATGAAAAGATCTTGACCATCAGATCACCAAGGATTCTGGACCGTTGATCTAAGATGCATCTCAAAGTTTTTCCTATCGCGACTTGGAGTGATGAGAACCTCCATCATAGGAATCGTGAGATGTGAATTCATGATAAGATCTAGACCGTCAATTCACCAAGAATGTGGACCGTCGATCTGAGCTCCATCTCGGAGCTTTACCTATCGTGACTTGGAGTGATGAGAACCTCTATCACAGGAATCGCGAGATGTGAACTCACGATAAGATCTGGACCGTCAATTCACCAAGAATGTGGACCATCGATCTGAGCTCCATCTCGGAGTTTCGCCTATCGTGACTTGGAGTGACGAGAACCTCCATCTAAGGAACAACAAGATGCGAGATCGCGAAAAGATCTGGACCGTTGATTCATTGATATCGTGGACCATCGATCAGGGTCGATGAAGATCATGAGTTCGAAGTGCCTTTTAGCGCAGCCTATGGGCATCGCGTGTGGTCACATGGAGGAAGGACCTAGTGCAGATGAGCTCCGCCTTGAAATTTCGGGGATTGTGTCTGGGAGTGTCGAGACACTGGATCATACGAATGTCGAAATACCAAAAAGGTGAATTGTCGCTGTAATTAGTGGTCACCACCTGTGGTCACGTAGAGGAGGGAGCTAGAGAAGCCAAGCTCCTTTTCGGAGCTCGTGACATGGAGAGTCAAGATGTCTCATCACAGAATCTCCAAATTGTGAAAGTGAGAAACAGGTAAATAATGACAATACCCTTCAGAGTTAATCCAATGGTGCAGGTGAATTTGAGCATAATTAGAGGGCTAATGTTGCTCCCCACAGTGTAACTGCTAGAAACCATTAATGGTTTCTGCCAGAGGAGTTGAAGAGTCTCTGGGAATCTTCCAATGGGATGAAGATAGGTCATAGGGGCGATTGACAGCTGGAAGAGGGTTGGAGCCTGTAGCTGAAACAAAGAGGGTGAGCTTGAATGTAATAGATAAGACGAAGAGTCTCAATTACTAGAGAGGCTGAGGAATCTCAGCAGAACATCCAGTGATGTTGGACGCCTGGTGGGAACCACCAGAGAAGTTGAAGAGTTGTGATGATTAGGCAGAACACTCAAGAGGTGGAGGATATTGACACGGTGTGAGTATGCAGAGGTATTGCATGCATTTCATGCACAAGGTGCACAGAAGCTATAAGTACATGGTACAGAGAAGAGATGTGGTTATTGTTGCTGTTGGAGTTATTGTTGCTGCGGTGGGTGATGCATGCAGGAAGAAGGAGGCGAAGTGCAGGAGCTGGTATGGCCAGAAGAGAAAAGGGGCATTGAACGGGAATGGAGTACAGATCACAAAAGGAAGAAGAATAGAAAGTGCAATGTATGCATGTAGGAAGACTGTGATGCAGACGGAGCAGCGATATCTTGCAGAACAGTGATGAGACTGGTAAGCTATTGTTAAACATTATATCACTGTAATAAGTTTCAGTAACACATATTGATAATCTAGGGGGGCAGGGAGGTGCTAGGGAGGACTGGTGTCCTTAGAGGTTCAAGTGGGTGCTTGAACACAAGGAGTAGTAGCTTCCTTCTAGTTGGTGCTAGAGAAACCAGGGAGTAGGTGCTTCCTTCTAGTTGGTGCTAGAGAAACCAGGGAGTTGGTGCTTCCTTCTAGTGGGTTCTAGACAAAACAAAGAGTTGGTGCTCTCAGCAAGTTGCAGCTTGCAAAAACAAAGGTTGTAGCCTCACAATGAGTTGGTGCTCATATGTATGATAATATAAAGAATGTAAATAATACTTATCATATAAGGAAGAAGAGGTTTTTACCCTGTATGGGTTTCCTCAGGAAATGCCTGTCTCTGTGTTTCTCATATATGTGACTGATGCTGAATGTGCCATTTGTTTATTTTCTTGCATTATTGTGATCATCATTGAGTGTCTTGTAAGGATTTTAAAAGAAGCATAATTGTTTAAGCACGGTAACAATTGATTCACCCCCCCCTCTCAGTTGTCCAACACCAAGAACTATACGTCTTTGATCAGAATCAATACCACGTGTACAACTCTCAAATGGGTATCCAAATATGATTTCATCTTTCCAAATCAATAATTTTTCTTTTCAAAAATCACCTTCATTAAGGGTTAACTAGAATCAACCCTAAAACGATATGAATTTGATCGAAATTGGCCAAAGGATGACTCAACGTTACAAGAGCTTGGGAACACACCTATATCTCTCAAATGGGTATCAAAAAATTATTTTATATTTTAAAACCCATAACTCCACTTCTTTCAAATAGCCTTTGTTTGAGGCTGGTCAAACTTGGGCCTAGAATGACCAGAAGTTGAGAAAAAGGGGCCCAAGAACTACACGTCTTCGCTTGCAATCGAGACCAAGTGTACAACTCTCAAATGGGTATCCAAATATGATTTCCTCTTTGGAAATGAAGAATTTGTTTTTTCAAAAATCAACTTCATTTTGGTTCACGAGAATCAACCCTAAGACGATACTGATTTGATCGAAATGCACCAAAGAATGCCTCAACGTTACGAGCGCTCGGGAACCCACTTGCATCTCTCAAGTGGGTATCAAAAGATTATTTTAAATTTTTAAACCCATAATTCCACTTCTTCTAAATAACCTTCATTTGGGGTTGGTCAAACTTGGGCCTAAAATGACCCGAAGTTGAGAAAAAGGGGCCCAAGAACTACACGTCTTCGCTTGCAATTAGGATCATGTGTACAACTCTCAAATGAGTATCCAACTATGATTTGATATTTTCAAATGAAGAATTTTGGTTTTCAAAAATCACCTTCATTCGGAGTTAACCAGAATCAACCCTAAAACGATATGAATTTGAGCGAAATGGGCAAAAGAATGCCTCAACGTTACGAGAAATCGCGAACCCACTTGCATCTCTGAAAAGGATATCAAAAAATTATTTTGTATTTTTAAACCCATAATTCCACTTCTTTCAAATATCCTTCATTCAGGGCTGGTCAAAATTGGGCCTAGAATGACCCAAAGTTGAGAAAACGGGGCCTAAGAACTACACGTATTCGCTCACAATCAAGACGACATGTACAACTCTAAAATGGGTATCCAAATATGATGTCATATTTGCAAATGAATAATTTTCTTTTCAAAAATCACCTTCATTCGGGGTTAATCAGAATCAACCCTAAAATTATATGAATTTGATCGAAATGTGCCAAAGAATGCCTCAACGTTGCGAGAGCTCGGGAACCCACCTATATGTCTCAATTAGGTATCAAAAAATTATTTTATATTTTTAAACCAATAATTCCACTTCTTCCAGCCTTCGTTCGAGGCTGGTCAAACTTCGGCCAAGAATGACCCGAAGTTGAGAAAAATGGGCCCAAGAACTACACGTCTTCTCCCGTAATTGGGACCACATGTACAACTCTTAAATGGGTATCCAAATATGATTTCATCTTTGGAAATGAAGAATTTTTCTTTTCAAAAATCACCTTCATTCAGGGTTAACCAGAATCAACCCTAAAACGATACAAATTTTATTGAAATAGGCCAAAGAATGCCTCAATGTTACGAGCCCTCGAAAACCCACTTGGATCTCTCAAATGAGTATCAAAAAAATATTTTATATTTTTAAACCCATAATTCGACTTTTTCTAAATAGCCTTCGTTCGGGGCTAGTCAAACTTGGGCCTTGAATGACCCAAAGTTGAGAAAAAGGGGCCCAACAACTACATGTCTTCTCTTGCAATTAGGATCACCTGTACAACTCTCAAATGGGTATCCAAATATGATTTCATATTTGTAAACGAAGAATTTTTCTTTTCCAAAATCTCCTTCATTCAGGATTAACCAGAATTGACCCTAAAACGATACGAATTTGATTGAAATGGGAAAGAGAATGCCTCAACGTTACGAGCGATCGGGAACCCACTTGCATCTCTGAAATGGGTATCAAAAAATTGTTTTTGTATTTTTAAACCCATAATTCCACTTCTTCCAAATAGTCTTCATTCGACGCTGGTCAAACTTGGGCCTAGAATGACCCGAAGTTGAGAAAAAGGGGCCCAAGAAATACATGTCTTCACTCACAATCAAGACCATGTGTACAACTCTCAAATTGGTATCCAAATATGATTTCACATTTGCAAATGAAGAATTTTTCTTTTCAAAAATCACCTTCATTCGAGGTTAATCAGAATCAACCCTAAAACGATACAAATTTGATCGAAATGGTCCAAAGAATTCCTCAACGTTACGAGCGCTCGAGAACCCACTTTCATCTCTCAAATGCGTATCAAAAAATTATTTTATATTTTTAAACCCATAATTCCACTTCTTCTAAATAGCCTTCATTCGTGGCTGGTCAAAATTGGGCCTATAATGACCCAAAGTTAGAAAAAGGGGCCCAAGAACTACACATCCTCGCTCTCTATGAGGACCACTTTTACAACTCTCAAATGGGTATCCAAATATGATTTCATATTTTCAAATGAAGATTTTTTCTTTTCAAAAATCACCTTCATTCGTGGTTAACCAGAATCAAGCCTAAAATGATACGAATTTGATCGAAATGGGAAAAAGAATGCATGAAAGTTACGAGCGCATAGGAAACCACTTGCATATCTCAAATGGGTATCAAAACATTATTTTGTATTTTTAAACCCATAAGTCTACTTCTTCCAAACAACCTTCATTCGGGGCTGGTCAAACTTGGGCCTAGAATGACCCGAAGTTGAGGAAAAGGGGCCCAAGAACTACACGTATTCGATCGCAATCAAGACCAGATGTTCAACTCTCAAATGGGTATCCAAATATGATTTCATATTTACAAATGAACATTTTTTATTTTCAAAAATCACCTTCATTCGGGGTTAACCAAAATCAACCCTAAAATGATACGAATTTGATCGAAATAGGCCAAAGAATGCCTCAATGTTGCGAGAGATCAGGAACCCACCTATATCTGTCAAATGGGTATGAAAAAATTATTTATATTCTTAAACCCTTAATTCCACTTCTTCCAAATAACCTTCGTTCGAGATTGGTCAAACTTGGGCCTAGAATGACCCGAAGTTGAGAAAAAGGGGCCCAAGAATTACATGTCTTTTTCCGCAATCGGGAACTTGTGTACAACTATCAAATGGGTATCCAAATATGATTTCATATTTGGAAATGAATAATTTGTCTTTTCAAAAATCACCTTTATTCAGGGTTAACCAGAATAAACCCTAAAACGATACAACTTTGATCGAAATGGGCCAAAGAAAGCCTCAACGTTACGAGCGCTCAGGAAAACACTTTCAACTCTCAAATGGGTATCAAAAAATTATTTTATATTTTTAAACCCATAATTCCTCTTTTTCTAAATATCCTTCATTTAGAGTTGGTCAAACTTGGGCCTAGAATGACCCGAAGTTGAGAAAAAGGGGCCCAAGAACAACACGTGTTCGATTGTAATTAGGACCACGTGTACAACTCTCATATGAGTATCCAAATATTATTTCATATTTGCAAATGAAGAATTTTTCTTTTAAAAAATCACCTTCATTCGGGGCTAACTAGAATAAACCCTAAAACAATACGAATTTGATCGAAATGGGCCAAAGAATGCCGCTACGTTACGATAACTCAAGAACTCACTTGCATCTCTTAAATGGGTATCAAAACATTATTTTGTATTTTTTAACCCATAATTCCATTTCTTCCAGATAGCCTTCATTCAGGGCTGGTCAAACTTGGGTCTTGAATGACCCGAAGTTGAGAAAAAGGGGCCCAAGTACTACACGTCTTCGCTCACAATCTAGACCACATGTAAAACTCTCAAATGGGTATCCAAATATGATTTCATATTTTCAAATGAAGAATTTTTCTTTTCAAAGATCACGTTCATTTGGGATTAACCAGAATAAACCTTAAAACAATACAAATTTGATCGAAATGGGCCAAAGAATGCCTCAATGTTAAGAGATATCGGGAACCTACTTGCATATTTGAAATGGGTATCAAAAAAATATTTTATATTGTTAAACCCATAATGCCACTTCTTCCAAATAGCCTTCATTTGGGGCTGGTCAAATTTGGGCCTAGAATTACACGACGTTGAGAAAAAAGTGACACAAGAACTACACGTCTTCGCTCGGAATCGATACCACGTGTACAACTCTCAAATGGGTATCCAAATATGATTTCATCTTTGCAAATCAAGAATTTTTCTTTTCAAAAATCACCTTAATTCAGGGTTAACCAAAATCAACCCTAAAACGATATGAATTTGATCGAAATTGGCCAAAGAATGACTCAATGTTATGAGAGCTCGGGAACACACCTATATCTCTCAAATGGGCATCATAAAATTATTTTATATTTTTAAACCCATAATTCCACTTCTTTCAAATAGCCTTCGTTCGAGGCTGGTTAAATTTGGGCCTAGAATGACCCAAAGTTGAGAAAAAGGGGCCGAAGAACTACACGTCTTCGCTCGCAATCGGGACCACATGTACAACTCTAAAATGGGTATCCAAATATAATTTCATCTTTTGAAATGAAGATTTTGTTTTCTCAAAAACCACCTTCATTCGGGGCTAACCAAAATCAACCCTAAAATGATACGGATTTGATCGAAAGGCCAAAGAATACCCCAATGTTACGAGCGCCCGAGAACCCACTTGCATCTCTCAAATGGGTATAGAAATATTATTTTATATTTATAAATCCATAATGCCACTTCTTCTAAATAACCTTCATTCGAGGCTGGTCAAACTTGGGCCTAGAATGACCCCAAGTTGAGAAAAAGGGGTCCAAGAACTACACGTCTTCGCTCGCAATTAGGACCATGTGTACAACTCTTAAATGGGTATCCAAATATGATTTCATATTTGCAAATGAAGAATTTTTCTCTTGAAAAATCACCTTCATTCGAGGTTAACCAGAATCAACCCTAAAACGATATGAATTTGATCGAAATGGGCAAAAGAATGCCTCAACGTTACAAGCACTCGCGAACCCACTTGCATCTCTCAAATGGATATCAAAAAATTATTTTGTATTTTTAAACCCATAATTCTACTTCTTCCAAATAACCTTCATTTGGGGCTGGTCAAACTTGGGCCTAGAATGACCCGAAGTTGAGAAAAAGGGGACTAAGAATGACACGAATTCTCTCGCAATCAAGACCACGTGTACAAATCTCAAATGGGTATCCAAATATGATGTCATATTTGCAAATGAAGAATTTTTCTTTTCAGAAATCACCTTCATTCGTGGTTAACCAAAATCAACCCTAAAACTATATGAATTTGATCGAAATGGGCCAAATAATGCCTCAATCTTGCAAGAGCTCGAGAACCCACCTATATCTCTCAATTAGGTATCAAAAAATTATTTTGTATTTTTAAACCCATAATTCCACTTCTTCCAAATAGCCTTCGTTCGAGGCTGGTCAAACTTGGGCCTAAAATGACCCGAAGTTGAGAAAAATGGGCCCAAGAACTATATGTCTTCTCTCGCAATCGGGACCATGTCTACGATTCTTAAATGGGTATCCAAATATGATTTCATCTTTGGAAATGTAGAATTTGTCTTTTCAAAAATCAGCTTCATTCGGGGTTAACCAAAATCAACCCTAAAACAATATGAATTTGATAGAAATGGGCCAAAGAATGCCTCAATGTTACGAGCGCTCGGTAACCCACTTGTATCTCTCAAATTGGTATCATTTTTTATTTATTTATTTTTAAACCCATAATTCTAGTTTTTCTAAATAGCCTTCGTTCGGGGTTGGTCAAACTTGGGCCTAGAATGACCCGAAGTTGAGTAAAAGGGGCCCAAGAACTATGCGTCTTTGCTTGCAATTAGGACCACATGTAAAAATATCAAATGGGTATCCAAATATGATTTCAGATTTGCAAATGGAGAATTTTCCTTTTCAAAAATCACCTTCATTCAGGATTAACCAGAATTGACCCTAAAACGATATAAATTTGATCGAAATGGGAAAGAGAGTGCCTCAACGTTATGAGTGGTTCGAAACCCACGTGCATCTCTCAAATGGGCATCAAAAAATTATTTTGTATTTTAAACCCATAATTCCACTTATTCCAAATAGCCTTCATTCGGGGCTGGTCAAACTTGGGACTAGAATTACCCGAAGTTGAGAAAAAGGGGCCCAAGAACTACACGTTTTCACTTGCAATCAAGACCACATGTACAAATCTCAAATGGGTATCCAAATATGATTTAATATTTGCAAATGAAGAGTTTTTCTTTTCAAAAATCACCTTCATTCGGGGTTAACCAAAATCAACCCTAAAACGATACAAATTTGATAGAAATGGGCCAAAGAATTCCTCAACATTACGAGCGCTAGAGAACCCACTTGCATCTCTCAAATGGGTATCAAAAAAATTATTTTATATTTTTAAACCCATAATTCCACTTCTTCTAAATAACCTTCATTCGTGGCTAGTCAAACTTGGGCCTAGAATGACCCGAAGTTGAGAAAAAGGGCCCAAGAACTACACATCCTCGCTTGCAGTTAGGACCACATGTACAACTCTCAAATGGGTATCCAAATATGATTTCATATTTTCAAATGAAGAATTTTTCTTTTCAAAAATCACCTTCATTCGGGGTTAACAAGAATCAACCCTAAAACGATACGAATTTGATCAAAATGGGCAAAAGAATGCCTCAATGTTACGAGCGCTCGCGAACCCACTTGTATTTCTCAAATGGGTATCAAAAAAATATTTTGTATTTTTAAACCCATAATTCCACTTCTTCCAAATAAACTTAATTTGGGGCTGGTTAAACTTGGGCCTAGAATGACTCGAAGTTGAGAAAAAGGGACCGAAAAACTACAAGTCTTCGATCACAATCAAGACCATGTATACAACTCTTAAATGGGTATCCAAATATGATGTCATATTTGCAAATGAAGAATTTTTGTTTTCAAAAATCACCTTCATTCGGGGTTAACCAGGATCAACCCTAAAACTATATGAATTTGATTGAAATGGGCCAAATAATGCCTCAACATTGCGAGAGCTCAGGAACCCAACTATATCTCTCAATTAGGTATGAAAAAATTATTTTATATTTTTAAACCCATAATTCCACTTCTTCCAAATAGCCTTCATTTGATGTTGGTCAAACTTGGGCCTAGAATGACCTGAAGTTGAGAAAAACGGGCCCAAGAACTACACGTCTTCTCCCGCAATCGGGACCACATGTACAACTCTCAAATGGGTATCCAAATATGATTTCATCTTTGGAAATGAAGAATTTGTTGTTTCAAAAATCACCTTCATTCAGAGTTAACCAGAATCAACCCTAAAACGATATGAATTTCATCGAAATGGGCCAAAGAATGCATCAACGTTACGAGCACTTAGGAACCCACTTGAATCTCTCAAATGGGTATCAAAATATTATTTTATATTTTTAAACTCACAATTACACTTTTTCTAAATAGCTTTCATTCGGGGCTGGTCAAACTTCGACATAGAATGACCCGAAGTTGAGAAAAAGGGGCCGAATAACTACACGTCTTAGATCGCAATTAGGACCACGTGTACAACTCTCATATGGGTATCCAAATATGATTTCATATTTGCAAATGAAGAATTTTTCTTTTCAAAAATCACCTTCATTCGGGGTTAACAAGAATCAACCCTAAAACGATCCAAATTTGATCGAAATGGGCCAAAGAATGTCGCAACATTACGAGCGCTCAGGAACCCAGTTACATCTCTCAAATTTAGTATCAAAAAAATATTTTGTATTTTTAAACCCATAATTCCACTTCTTCCAAATAGGCTTCATTCGTGGCTCATCAAACTTGGGCCTAGAATGACTCGAAGTTGAGAAAAAGGGGCCCAAGAATTACACGTCTTCGCTCACAATCAAGACCACATGTACAACTCTCAAATGGGTATCCAAGTATGATTTCATATTTGAAAATGAAGAATTTTGCTTTTTCAAAAATCACCTTCATTTGGGGTTAACTAGAATCAAACCTAAAATAATAAAAATTTGATCGAAATGGGCCAAAGAATGCCTCAACGTTACTAGCACTCAAGAACCCACTTGCATCTCTCAAATGGGTATCAAAATATTATTTTATATTTTTAAACCCATAATTCCACTTCTTCTAAATAGCCTTCATTTGGGGTTGGTCAAACTTAGGCCTAGAATGACCCGAAGTTGAGAAAAGGGGGCTCAATAACTACATGTCTTCGCTCACAATTAGGACCATATGTACAACTCTCAAATGGATATCCAAATACGATTTCATATTTTCAAATGAAGAATTTTTCTTTTCAAAAATATCCTTCATTCAGGGTTAACCAGAATCATCCCTAAAACGATACGAATTTGATCGAAATGGGCAAAAGAATGCTTCGACGTGATGAGCGCTCACAAAACCACTTGCATCTCTCAAATGGATATCAAAAAAATATTTTGTATTTTTAAACCGATAATTCCACTTCTTCCAAATAGCCTTCATTTGGGGCTGGTCAAACTTGAGCCTAGAATGACCCGAAGTTGAGAAAAAGGGGCCTAAGAACTACACATCTTCACTTGCAATCAAGACCACGTGTACAAATATCAAATGGGTATCCAAATATGATGTCATATATGCAAATGAAGAATTTTTATTTTCAAAAATCACCTTCATTCAGGGTTAACCATAATCAACCCCTAAAACTATATGAATTTGATCGAAATGGGCCGAAGAATACCTCCACGTTGCGGGAGCTTGAGAACGCACCTATATCTCTCAATTAGGTATAAAAAAAGTATTTTATATTTTTAAACCCATAATTCCACTTCTTCCAAATAGCCTTCGTTCGAGGCTGTGCAAACTTGGGCCTAGAATGACCCGAAGTTGAGAAAAAAGGACCCAAGAACTAAACGTCTTCTCCCGCAATCAGGATCACGTGTACAACTCTCAAATGGGTATCCAAATATGATTTCATATTTGGAAATGAAGAATTTCTCTTTTCAAAAATCACCTTCATTCGGGGTTAACCAAAATCAACCCTAAAACGATACGAATTTGATTGAAATGTGCCAAAGAATTCCTCAACGTTACGAGCGTTCGGGAACCCACTTGTATCTCTCAAATGGGTATCATTTTATTTATTTATATTTTTAAATCCATAATTCCACTTCTTCTAAATAGCCTTCATTCGGGGTTGGTCAAACTTGGGCCTAAAATGACCCGAAGTTGAGAAAAAGGGGCCCAAGAACTACACGTCTTCGCTCGCAATCAAGACCACGTGTAAAACTCTCAAATGGGTATCCAAATATGATTTCATATTTGCAAATGAAAAAATTTTCTTTTCAAAATTCACCTTCATTCAGGGTTAACCAGATCAACCCTAAAACGATACGAATTTGATCGAAATGGGAAAAAGAATGCCTCAATGTTATGAGCGCTTGAGAACCCACTTGCATCGCTCAGATGGGTATCAAAAAATTATTTTGTATTTTTAAACCCATAATTCCACTTCTTCCAAATAGACTTCATTCGGGGCTGGTCAAAAATGGGCCTAGAATGACTCGAAATTGAGAAAAAGGGGCCCAAGAACTACACGTCTTTGCTTGCAATCAAGACCACGTGTACAACTCTAAAATCTGTATCCAAATATGATTTCATATTTTCAAATGAATAATTTGTATTTTCAAAAATCACCTTCATTCAGGGTTAACTAGAATCAACCCTAAAAATGATACATATTTGATCAAAATGGGCCAAAGAATGCTTCAATGTTGCAAGAGCTCCGGAACCCACCTATATCTCTCAAATGGGTATCAAAAAATTATTTTACATTTTTAAACCCATAATTCCACTTCTTCCAAATAGCCTTCGTTTAAGGTTGGTCAAACTTGGGCCTAGAATGAACCGAAGTTGAGAAAAAGGGGCCCAATAACTACACGTATTCTCCTGCAATCGGGACCATGTGTACGACTCTCAAATGGGTATCCAAATATGATTTCATATTTGCAAATGAAGAATTTTTGTTTTAAAATATCCCCTGAATTGAAGGTTAACTAGAATCAACCCTAAAACGATAGGAATTTGATCGAAATGGGCCAAAGAATGCCCCAACGTTATGAGCTCTCGGGAACCCACTTTCATCTCTCAAATGGGTATCAAAAAATTATTTTGTATTTTTAAACCCATAATTCCACTTCTTCCAAATAGCCTTTGTTCGAGGCTGGTCAAACTTGGGCCTAGAATGACCCGAAGTTAAGAAAAAGGGGCCCAAGAACTACACGTCTTCTCCCGCAATAGGGAACACATGTACAACTATAAAATGGGTATCCAAATATGATTTCATCTTTGGAAATGACGAATTTGTCTTTTCAAAAATCACCTTCATTCGGGGTTAACCGTGATGAACCCTAAAACAATACGAATTTGATCGAAATGGGCCAAACAATGCCTCAACGTTTCAAGTGCTCGGGAACCCACTTGCATCACTCAAATGGGTATCAAAAATTTATTTTATATTTTTAAACCGATAATTCCACTTTTTCTAAATAGCCTTCATTCGGGGCTGGTCAAACTTGGGCCTAGAATGATCCGAAGTTGAGAAAAAGGGGCCCAAGAACTACACATATTCTCTCGCAATTAGGATCACATGTACAACTCTCAAATGGGTATCCAAATATGATTTCATATTTGCAAATGAAGAATTTTGCTTTTCAAAAATCACCTTCATTTGGGGTTAACCAGAATCCACCCTAAAACGATACGAATTTGATCAAAATGGGAAAAATAATGCCTCAAGGTTTCGAGCGCTCGAGAACCCACTTGCATCTCTCAAATGGGTATCAAAAAATTATTTTTTATTTTTAAACCCATAATTCCACTTCTTGCAAATAGCCTTTGTTCGAGGTTGGTCAAACTAGGGCCTAGAATGACCGAAAGTTAAGAAAAAGGGGCCCAAGAACTACACATCTTCGCTCACAATCAATACCACTTGTCTAACTCTCAAATGGGTATCCAAATATGATTTCATATTTGGAAATGAAGAATTTGTATTTTCAAAAATCACCTTCATTCGGGGTTAACCATAATCAACCCTAAAACGATCTGAATTTGATCGAAATGGGCCAAATAATGCCTCAACGTTACAAGCGCTCGGGAACCCACTTGCATCTCTCAAATGGGTATCAAAAAATTATTTTATATTTTCAAACCCATAATTCAACTTTTCCAAATAGCCTTCATTCGGGGCTGGTCAAACTTGGGCCTCAAGTGACCCGAAAGTGAGAAAAAGGGGCCCAAGAACTACACATCTTCGCTCACAATCAAGACCACGTGTAAAACTCTCAAATGGGTATCAAATTATGATTTCATATTGGCAACTGAAGAATTTTGTTTTTCAAAAATCACCTTCATTCGGGGTTAACCAGAATAAACCCTAAAACAATACGAATTTGATCGAAATAGGAAAAATAATGCCTCAACGTTACGAGTGGTCGGGAACCCACTTGCATCTCTCAAATGGGTATCAAAAAATTATTTTGTATTTTTAAACCCATAATTCCACTTCTTCCAAATAGCCTTCAATCAGGGCTGGTCAGACATGGGCCTAGAATGACCCGAAATTCAGAAAAAATGGGCCCAAGAACTACACGTCTTCGCTTGCAATCCAGACCGTGTGTACAACTCTCAAATGGGTATCCAAATATGATTTTATATTTGCAAATGAAGAATTTGTATTTTCAAAAATCACCGTCATTTGGGGTTTACTAGAATCGACCTTAAAAATGATACGTATTTGTTCGAAATGGACCAAAGAATGCCCCAACGTTGTAAGAGCTAGGGAACCCACCCATATCTCTCAAATGGGTATAAAAAAGTTATTTTATATTTTTAAACCCATAATTCCACTTCTTCCAAATAGCCTTCGTTCGAGGCTGGTCAAACTTGCGCCTAGAATGAGCCGAAGTTGGGAAAAAGGGGCGCAAGAACTACATGTCTTCTCCCGAAATCGTGACCACGTGTACAAATCTCAAATGGGTATCCAATTATATTTTCATATTTTCAAATGAATAATTTTTCTTTTCAAAATTCACCTTCATTTGGGGTTAACCAGAATCAACCCTAAACCGATAGGAATTTGATCGAAATGGGACAAATAATGCCTTAATTTTATGAGCACTCGGGAACCCACTTGCATCTCTCAAATGGGTATTGAAAAATTATTTTATATTTTTAAACCCATAATTCCACTTTTTCTAAATAGCCTTCATTCAGGGCTGGTCAAACTTGGGCTTGGAATGACTCAAAGTTGAGAAAAATAGGCCTAAGAACTACACGTCTTATCTCGCAATCAAGACCACATGTACAACTCTCAAATGGGTATCCAAATATGATTTCATATTTGGAATTGAAGAATTTTTCTTTTCAAATATCACCTTCATTCGAGGTTAACCAGAATCAACCCTAAAAATGATACAAATTTGATCGAAATGGGCCAAACAATGCCTCAACGTTACGAGTGCTCGAGAACCCACTTGCATCTCTCAAATGGGTATAAAAACATTATTTTATATTTTTAAACCCATAATTACAATTCTTATAAATAGCCTT
This sequence comes from Picea glauca, assembly GCA_000966675.3. Taxonomy (NCBI): domain Eukaryota; kingdom Viridiplantae; phylum Streptophyta; class Pinopsida; order Pinales; family Pinaceae; genus Picea; species Picea glauca. Next base: position 270,440 of record JZKD02S0653118.1, on the reverse strand, counting down.
CATTCGAGGCTGGTCAAACTTGGGCCTAAAATGACTTCGAAGTTGAGAAAAAGGGGCCCAAAAACTACACGTCTTCGCTTGCAATTACGACCACGTGTACAACTCTCAAATGGGTATCCAAATACGATTTCATATTTGTAAATGAAGAATTTTGCTTTTGAAAAATCACCTTCATTCGGGGTTAACTAGAATCAACCCTAAAATGAACCGAATTTGATCGAAATGGGAAAAATAATGCCTCAACGTTACGAGTGGTCAGGAACCCACTTGCATCTCTCAAATGGGTATAAAAAAAATATTTTGTATTTTTAAACCCATAATTCCACTTCTTCCAAATAGCCTTCATTCTAGGCTGGTCAAACTTGGGCCTAGAATGACCAGAAGTTGAGAAAATGGGACCCAATAACTGCACGTCTTCGCTCACAATCAAGACCACGTGTACAACTCTCAAATGGGTATCCAAATATGATTTTGTATTTGCAAATGAAGAATTTTGCTTTTCAAAAATCACCTTCATTCAGGGTTAACCAAAATCAACCCTAAAACGATATGTATTTGATCGAAATGGGCAAAGGATGCCTCAATGTTGCGATAGCTCGGGAACCCACTTATGTCTCTCAAATGGGTATCAAAAAATTAATTTATATTTTTAAATCCATAATTCCACTTCTTCCAAATATCCTTCGTTTGAGGTTGGTCAAAACTCGAGCCTAGAATGACGCGAAGTTGAGAAAAATGGTCCCAAGAACTACATGTCTTTGCTTACAATCAATACCACATGTACAACTCTCAAATGGGTATCCAAATACGATTTCATATTTGAAAATGAAGAATTTTTCTTTTCAAAAATCACCTTCATTCGGGGTTAACTAGAATCAACCCTAAAACGATACGAATTTGATCGAAATGGGCCAAAGAATTCCTCACTTTACGAGCGCTTGGAATCCCACTTGTATCTCTCAAATGTGTATCAAAAAATTATTTTGTATTTTTAAACCCATAATTCCAATTCCTCTAAATAGCCTTCATTTGGGGCTGGTAAAAATTGGGCCTAAAATGACCCAAAGTTGTGAAAAGCGGCCCAAGAACTACATGTCTTCGCTCGTAATTAGGACGGCGTGTACAACTCTCAAATGGGTATCCGAATATGATTTCATATTTTCAAATGAAGAATTTTGCTTTTCAAAAATCACTTTCATTCAGGGTTAACCAGAATCAACCCTAAAACAATACGAATTTGATCAAAATGGGAAAAAGAATGCCTCAACGTTACGAGCGCTCGGGAACCCCCTTGCATCTCTCAAATGGGTATCAAAAAATTATTTTGTATTTTTAAACCCATAATTCCACTTCTTCCAAATAGCCTTCATAAAGGGCTGGTCAAACTTGGGACTAGAATGACCTGAAGTTGAGAAAAAGGGGCCCAAGAACTACACGTCTTCGCTTACAATCAATACCACATGTACAACTCTCAAATGGGTATCCAAATATGATTTCATATTTGCAAATGAAGAATTTTTCTTTTCAAAAATCACCTTCATTCCGGGTTAACCAGAATCAACCCTGAAACGATATGAATTTGATCAAAATGGGACAAATAATGCCGCACGTTACCAGTGCTCGGGAACCCACTTGCATCTCTCAAATGGGTATCCAAAAATTATTTTGTATTTTTAAACCCATAATTCTACTTCTTCCAAATAGCCTTCATTTGGGGCTGGTCAAACTTGGGCCTAGAATGACCCGAAGTTGATAAAAAGGGCCCCAAGAACTACACGTCTTCGCTTGCAATCAAGATTTTAGGGACCTAACCCGCACATAGGTAGAAGAATATATTTGGATGTAATAAAGGGCAATATTAATAAGGCCTTGCAATAAAGTAGAATAAGTCGAATGTAAGAAGACCTAATAAAAGCTTCCACTTCTAGAAGGATCTTCCTCTAGATGCTTCTTTTGATAGACATATTTAGTATAAATAGGAGTAAGGGGTATGACAACCCTAGCTTCTATATTGTTGTAATAGAGATTTGATCGACTGGAGGTTGCCCCCTCAAAGAGGCTCGTGAACGTTGCTCTCAGAATCAAAGTGCTCTTTCTATTGTTATTTTGATATGATTTCAGTATTATTGTGGTGTTGTTCTGGTTATATTGTTGTTTATCTTCCATTTCTATCATTTTATTTCTGTTATGCATACTTTTTATATCTGGAATATTTCAAGTGGTATCAGAGCACTTTCGTCGACATAAATTGTGGGTTAATTTTTTTTTTCTTCAGGGTAGAGACGTATTCCAGAGTCTTTAATCCACAAAGATTTGTCGTTACACGCATAAACCCGCGGTTGAGGGATTCATACACACAGGAAATACAAGTGGTACTTACGCGCACATCTGTTGGCCACCCTTGTAACCCCTATTGGTACCCCTTCGAGTGGTAGCACATCAGACAACACCTGTGTATAGATCGACCTAGACTACCTGAAGCCCTCTTTAGATAAACCAATCGGCTGCCTAACTGCTATAGTGCCACCGAGAACAACACTTGGGAAGATACTCTCTAGTACCTAGGTAGTTGGGTAGTACAACTAAGGGCACGGTCTAGCCTCCTTAGTTAGTGCCCTGCGATATTGGGCCGAGTACTACTGTTGGACCTCGCACGTATATCAGAGAGCTATAGCACAGGGAAAACCCTTATCTGTAGAACCCTTGAATACCTAACCCTTGTGGATAGAAATATAAACAAATTAAAAAAGACAAGATCTATTGTCGCGCAACTGTTTTTGGGTTGCCAAATCACTACACATTTCTTACTGGTTAAGAATTTGGGCATTTCATCACTGCAGTATTCTTCAGACCATAGTATAACTCCGCAGGTATATAAAAAAAAAAGTCTGGAAATTTTTGCACCATTATTTGAGACCTATTCCATTGCATTCATCTCTTCGCCCTTATCACTTTCATACATATCATTTTCAGCTCCCCAAACCCTCAAGCTAATCGGTTACATCAAGCATAGGAAGGTCATCATTCTGGTTGATAGTGGAAGCACCCATAATTTTATTCATCACCGCATTTACCAAGAAACTCATTGCTATATCCATGCAGTCAATAATTTCCAAATCATGATTGCCAACGGTGGCTCCATGAAATGTGGAGGGCATTGTGAAAATGTGCATCTCCAAATTGGTGACTACCACCTGAAATATCATATGTTTGCTATCGACATGGGCGGTTGTGACATTGTGTTGGGTGCAGATTGGCCAAGGACTTTGGGTCCCATTCTCATGGATTTTAAGGAATTAACCATGAAATTCGACTAGGAGAGACAAAAATATAAGTTCCAAGGCATCACCACCGGTTCACCCAAGATCATTAGTTCCTATTGCATGGAAAAGATGCTAAAAAAAGGTCATTCTAGCGTTATTGCCCAACTCCATGCCATATAAGAAACAAAGACACCCTTGGTGCCGCAAGACCTCCAATCCATTTTTTCTAAACCTCACATGTTCTTTTCCACTCCCCAGGGACTCCCTCCTTCCCATGGTGTTCATGATCATTCCATTCCCCTTGTACCAAGAATCTTTCCTCCCAATATTTTTCCGTATCATCACCCCTTTTCCTAAAAAAATGAAATTGAGAAAATGGTTCAGTAGCTCCTTAAAGCAGGCATTATCTGCCCTAGTATGAGCCCCTACTCTTCTCCTGTGGTCATGGTCCTGAAGAAAGAATATTCTTAGAGAATGTGTCCTGACTTCCATGCCCTCAACAAACTTACCATTAAAGATAAATTTCTCATTCCTGTCATTGATGACCTCTTGGATGAATTGAGTGGCGCCCAGTTCTTTACTAAACTTGATCTTCATTCTGGCTACCACCAGATACGTATGAAAGAGGCAAACATTCCTAAGATTGCCTTTAGAACTCATGAGGACCACTATGAGTTTTTGGTCATGCCCTTTGGCTTGTGTAATTCCCCCTCCACCTTCCAAAGCCTCATGAATAATGTCTTTTGTCCTTTTCTCCATCATTTTGTCTTAGTTTTCTTTGATTATATCCTTATCTATAGAAAAACCTGGACAGACTGTCTTGCTCACGTGGATCAAGTTCTCCATCTACTCTCTCAGCACCAAATTTTCCTGAAACAGTCTAAATGTGCTTTCAACACCTCATAAGTCGAGTACTTGGGTCATCTGGTTGGCAAGGATGGCGTTAGGGTGGATCCTAAAAATATTGAAGCTATGCAAGGTTGGCCTCATCCAAAGAATCTCAAAATATTGCATGTATTTCTAGGCTTAACAAGTTATTATTGCAAGTTTGTTAATAATTATGGAAAGATTGCAACACCTCTCACTGCACTCCTAAAAAATAACTCTTTCACTTGGAATCCAACAGTTTCTCAAGATTTTCAAACCCTAAAGATGGCCATGTGCACTACTCCAGTCCTGGCCCTTTTGGATTTCACAAATACCTTTGTCTTGGAATGTGATGCTTCAGGGAAAGGAATCAATGCCATCCTTATGCAAGAGGGTCGACCTTTGGCCTCTACCAACAAGAAATTGTCTCAATGAAATCTAGGAAAATCAATCTATGAAAAGGAAATGTTGGCTATTTTGCATGTCATTGATCTGTGGCGCCCTTATCTATTGAGGCAACACTTCCAAATTAAGAAATACCATCAAAGCCTCAAGTATTTTCTGGAACAACGCATTTCCTCCCTAGAGCAACAAAAATGGGTGACTAAGCTCTTTGGATATGATTATGAGATCATTTACAAGAAAGGAAAAGATAATGTGGTTGCGGATGCACTTTCCCAAAAATATGAAGATGAATGATCCCTTTTTTCTCTTTCCTTCATTGTACCAGATTGGCTCCAAGATGTTTGCGAGGAATGGCTCCACGATCCCAATAGTTCGCATTTGATCCAACAATTGTAGTCCAATGCTATGGATTCCCCAGGGTACTCTTGGCTCCATGATGAGATTTGATACAAAGGCCGTTTGTATTTAAGTAAACAATCAAAACTTAAATCCACGGTACTTTCTGAGCTTCATGCTCCACCCATAGCTAGGCACTCTGGGTTTACCGAAACCTATGACAGGGTCAAACGTTCTTTTTTCTAGGATGGTATGAAACAAGATGTTCGTAATTTTGTAGTTGAATGTGATGTCTATCAATGCAACAAGGGTGAAACAGTCAAATCTCCAGGCATACTACAACCACTTCCAATTCCACCTGCTATTTGGAGGAATATCTCTATAAATTTTATTACAGGCTTACCCAAATCGGGAAATAAATCAGTCATAATGGTGGTGGTTGATCTCCTTTCCAAGTATGCTCATTTATGTGCTCTTCAACACCCATTTAAAACATCCAAGGTGGCTCAACTTTTCATGTATTAGGTCTTCAATCTTCATGGCATGCTGCATTCTATTGTTTCTGATCGCGACCCAACTTTCACTAGCAATTTATGGCAAGAAATTTTCAAGCTACAAGGCACCCAATTGCATCTCAGCACAAATTATCATCTCCAGACTAATGACCAAACTGAAGTTGTAAACAAGTGTTTGGAAACATATTTGAGGTGTTATGCCTCAAAAAAGAAAAATTAGTGGGCTCAATGGTTTCCCCTAGCTGAATGGTGGTACAACACTTCATACCATTCAACTACACGCATGACTCCTTTTGAAGCGGTATATGGACAAAATCCACCTTCAGTTCTCTCATACTTACCTGGTGTCTCGAAGGTCCAGAAAGTTGACCAAACGCTTACAGTTTGAGAGGCTATTCTTCATACCCTCAAAGAGAATTTGGTCATGGCAAAGAATTGCATGAAGCAACAAGAAGATGAAGGTCGCTCTGAATGTCAATTTGCAGAAGGGGATCAGGTGTTTCTTCGACTGCAACCTTACAAGAAAAATTCCTTCAAGGCCGAGCATTGTCAGAAGCTAGCACCCAAATTTTATGGTCCTTATACCATTCTCAAGCATGTGGGACAGGTGGCCTATCAGTTAGCTTTTCTCAGTCATTCTAAGCTACATCCTATTTTTCATGTTTCATGCTTAAAGAAGGTGATTGGAACTAAGTGCCAAATTCAAACCAACCTGCCTGAGTTAGACAAAGAAGGATCCATTTGGCTACAACCATAAGTAGTTTTGGACCAGCATGAGCATCACCTGTGTCAGAGAACCATCAAGGAAGTGTTAGTCCGGTGGAAAGATACAACTCCAGCAGATGCCACTTGGGAACCAACTATAATTCTACAACAATTTCCACATCTCAATCCTTGAGGACAAGGTTGTTTTTAAGGGGGGGGACATGTTAGGGACCTAACCCACACATAGGTAGAACAATATATTCAAATGTAATAAAGGTCAATATTAATAAGGCCTTGTAATAAAGTAGAATAAGTCGAATGTAAGAAGACCTAATAGAAGCTTCCGCTTCTAGAAGGATCTTCCTCTAGATGCTTCTTTTGATAGACATATTTAGTATAAATAGGAGTCGAGGGTATGAGAACCCTATCTTGGACATTATTGTAATAGATCTCTGCTCGATTAGAGGTTACCCCGTCAAAGAGGCCTGTGAACATTTCTCTCAGAATCAAAGTGCTCTTTCTGATGTTATTTTGATATCATTTCAGTATTATTGTGGTGTTGTTCTGGTTATATTGTTGTTTATCTGCCATTTCTAGCATTTTATTTATGTTCTACATCCTTTTTATTTCTGGAATATTACACAAGACCACGTGTACAACTTTCAAATGTGTATCCAAATATGATTTCATATTTTCAAATGGAGAATTTTGCTTTTCAAAAATCACCTTCACTTGGGGTTAAACAGAATCAACCCTAAAATGATATGAATTTGATAGAAATGGGCCAAAGAATGCCTCAACATTACGAGCGCTCGGGAACCCACTTTCATCTCTCAAATGGGTATCAAAAAATTATTTTATATTTTTAAACCCATAATTCCACTTCTTCTAAATGGCCTTCATTCGGGGCTGGTCAAACTTGGGCCGAAAATGACCCAAAGTTGAGAAAAAGGGGCCCAAGAACTACACGTCTTTGCTCACAATTAGGACCACATGCAAACCTCGCAAATGGGTATCCAAATATAATTTCACATTTGCAAATGAAGAATTTTGCTTTTAAAAAATTACCTTCAATCGGGGTTAACCAAAATCAACCCTAAAACGATACAAATTTGATTGAAATGGGAAAAAGAGTGCCACAATGTTATGAGCGCTTGGGAACCCACTTGCATCTGTCAAATGGGTATCAAAAAAATATTTTGTATTTTTATACCCATAATTCCACTTCTTCCAAATAGCCTTCATTTGGGGCTGGTCAAACTTGGGCCTAAAATGAACTGAAGTTGAGAAAAAGGGGCCCAATAACTACACGTCTTTGCTCACAATCAATACCACATGTACAACTCTCAAATGGTTATCCAAATATGATTTCATATTTTCAAATGAAGAATTTTATTTTTCAAAAATCACCTTCATTCAAGGTTAACTAGAATCCACCCTAAAATGATACGAATTTGATCGAAATGGGCCAAAGAATGCCTCAACGTTACGAGCGCTCGTGAACCCACTTGCATCTCTCAAATGGGCATTAAAAAAATATTTTGTTTTTTTAAACCCATAATTCCACTTCTTCCAAATAGCCTTCATTTGGGGTTGGTCAAACTTGGGCCTAGAATGACACGAAGTTATCAAAAAGGGGCCCAAGAACTACACATCTCCGCTCGCAATCAAGACCACGTGTACAAATCTCAAATGGGTATCCAAATATGATTTCATATTTGCAAATGACGAATTTTTCTTTCCAAAAATCAGCTTCATTTGGGGTTAACCATAATCAACCCTAAAATGATACGAATTTGATTGAAATGGGCCAAAGTATGCCTCAACTTTAGGAACACTCGAGAACCCACTTGCATCTCTCAAACGGGTATCAAAAAATTATTTTATATTTTTAAACCCATAATTCCACTTCTTCTAAATAGCCTTCATTCAGGGCTGGTCAAACTTCGGCCTAAAATGAGTCGAAGTTGAGAAAAAGGGGCCCAAGTGTTGAAATAATGTAACTGCGAAGAGCATTCTTATTATTTTGTTATTGGATTAAATCCCCATTGTGGATTAATCATGTCATTATTTTTATTTTTATTGTTAGGTTAATCCCCA
>JZKD02S0653118.1:241649-255314 GCA_000966675.3 Picea glauca | reverse complement strand
AGGATAAATGCTGTGTCTATTGTGGATGTGTATTTCTCAGTGATCTTGTTCATATTATGCTCTTATCTTATGAAATGCAAAGAACTATAATATCAACATAAAACATTAACACCAAGAACTACACGACTTCGCTTGCAATTAGGACCATGTGTAAAAATCTCAAATGGGTATCAAAAAATTATTTTGTATTTTTAAACCCATAATTCCACTTCTTCCACATAGCCTTCGTTCGAGGCTGGTCATACTTGGGCCTAGAATGACCCGAAGTTGAGAAAAAGGGGCCCAAGAACTACACGTCTTCGCTCACAATCAAGACTACATGTACAACTCTCAAATGGGTATCAAAATATGATTTCATCTTTGGAAATGAAGAATTAGTCTTTTCAAAAATCACCTTCATTCGGGGTTAACCAAAATCAACCCTAAAAAGATACGAATTTGATCGAAATGGGCCAAAGAATGCCTCAACGTTACGAGCGCTCAGGAACCCACTTGCATCTCTCAAATGGGTATAAAAAAATTATGTAATATTTTTAAACCCATAATTCCACTTCTTCTAAGTAGCCTTCATTCGGGGCTAGTCAACTTTGGGCCAAAAATGACTTGAAGTTGAGAAAAAGGGGTCCCAAGAACTACACATCATCGCTCAAAATTAGGATCACATGTAGAACTCTCAAATAGGTATCCAAATATGATTTCATATTTGCAAATATATAATTTTTCTTTTCAAAAATCACCTTCATTCGGGGTTAACCAGAATCAACCCTAAAAAGATACAAATTTGATCGAAATGGGAAAAATAATGCCTCAACTTTACGAGCGCTTGGGAGCCCAATTTGCATCTCTCAAATGTGTATCAAAAAATTATTTTATATTTTTAAACCAATAATTCCGCTTTTTCTAAATAACATTCATTTGGGGCAGGTCAAACTTGGGCCTAGAGTGACCTGAAGTTGAGAAAAGGGGCCCAAGATCTGCACATCATTGCTCGCAATTAGGACCACATGTACAACTCTCAAATGGGTATCCAAATATGATTTCATATTTGCAAATGAATAATTTTGATTTTCAAAAATCACCTTCATTCGGGGTTAACCAGAATCAACCCTAAAACGATATGAATTTGATCGCAATGGAAAAAAGAATGCCTCAACGTTACTAGCACTCGGGATCCCACTTGCATCTCTCAAATGGGTATCAAAAAATTATTTTATATTTTTAAACCCATAATTTCAATTTTTCTAAATAACATTCATTCGGGGCTGGTCAAACTTGGGCCTAGAATGACCTGAAGTTGAGAAAAAGTGCCACAAGAAATTCACATTATCACTCGCAATTAGGACCACGTGTACAACTCTCAAATGGGTATCTAAATATTATTTCATATTTTCAAATGAATAATTTTTCTTTTCAAAAATCACCTTCATTCAGGTTTAACCAAAATCGACCCTAAAACGATATGAATTTGATCGAAATAGGCAAAAGAATGCCTCAATGTTACGAGCACTCGGGAACCCACTTGCATCTCTCAAATGGGTATCAAAAAATTATTTTGTATTTTTAAATCCATAATTCCACTTCTTCCAAATAGCCTTCATTCGAGGCTGGTCAAACTTGGGCCTAAAATGTCCCGAAATTGAGAAAAATGGGCCAAATAACTACACATCTTCGCTCTCAATTAGGACGTGTAAAACTCTCAAATAGGTATCCAAAATATGATTTGATATTTGCAAATGAAGAATTTTTCTTTTCAACAATCACTTTCATTTGGGGTTAGCTAGAATCAACCCTAAAACGAAACGAATTTGATCAAAATGGGCCAAAGAATGCCTCAACGTTACGAGCGCTCGAGAATCCTCTTGCATCTCTCAAATGGGTATCAAAAAATTATTTTGTATTTTTAAACCTGTTATCGCACAGTTTGTAGTTTAGGTCAAATGGCTAAAGGATAAGGGTCAAATTGACGAAATAGGAACCTTCCCCACCCAATGTCACCACAATGGGGAGGTTCTTTCTATTTAGGGAGGTTAGCCTAGCGGAGACATCCCCGGTAACCTGGGGTTTTGAAGAGGCTGAGATATAAGGTCAGAGTTAAGTTTCCCCCTCACAGGTTACCACCAAAACCAGAAGGTCCGACTAATCAACCAATAATGAAGTATGGTCCCAAATGAGAACACCTACCCGTAACAAAGAAACAATAGACAAATATATGTGCAGGCTATATACAAAGGGTTAACATTGCATATGACCATCTGATATAATTCAAGCAATGTAAAGCAATAGATATTAATGGAATCAATGTTTAGTCAATTATCTATGGAAAGAGCATTAATTCATCAATAACTATCAATATGACAAATCCAACAATATATTCAATCAACACATCAATCAATAAATGCTTTAGATCATCACTCAATTGCTTATAAAAGTCCAAAGGTAGCTACGTAAAAAATAACCAACTATGATGTCAGCCTTAGTTAGGGTTAGGGTTAGTTAGTTAGGGTTTCAAGATTTAGGGTTTAAAGAGTTGTTTCGTACACTAAAGCTTCAACGTTGGAGATCAAGGATCAGTGCCTAAGGGTTAATGGAGTCAACAAGTGATGGACACAATAGTTGAAGGGTAAAAGTTTTCTGAGCACTAGAGGGTAGGTTTTCAAGGTGTTGCTAAAGCAGGGCCTTGAAAACAGAAACCCTAAGAGAGAGAGAATTACTAGGTGTTGCAAAGGCAAGGACTGGTGCTCTCTCCTCTTTCTTGGCAAACAGCTAGCACAATAAGGAAATTTCAACCAAGACAAGAGGTTCTGATGAGGGAGACGTTTCAAAAACAAGGTCTATAAAAAAACCCTAGATTAGTATGGCCCTAGTGTAGTAAACCTAGGCGAAGGACGTCTCACTCTTCTTAGCTTCAAAAAGGTACGACTAGCACAAGGAATGAAGAAAAAAAGTGTAGCTAATGCTAGGCTCTATTTTCTTATTCGATGGTTTAAAATTTCTTTGTCAGGGGACATGAGACAACAACCTACTTGTGTGGTTGTCCCCTAGGGTTTTGATTCAACAATATATAAGTAAAATGCAAGAGATTTAAACTACAACCATTCAAAGAGAAGTTTTACAGAAAAAACACTTACAATTCATGAAGAAATATCCAAGCAAACCCTAGTTGTAACACCTTCCTTTCAAAGAAACACCATAAAATGCCAAGAAAACTCCTCCTTCAAAAGTTGCGCCTCACTATTTCAGCCAAACAACCCCAATAGGGTGCTAAAAATCAGATCTCACAAGAGAGTGAGTTGTGTTATGTTTAAATGAGGGAAAAACATCCTCAATATATATCATCCAATGACCTTTAATTTAAAAAATTAGGTCATTAAAACAACCGACAAGGCTGACTACTAAAAATCATACTGTTTTTACATTAACTGCTAACTAAAATACATAAATGAGAAAAAGGTGAGACGTCAAGCCCCTCTGAGGGAGACGTTGGCCCTTTTTGGGCTAGTCCAGCATCCAGAAGTCAGACGTTAGCCCTTTTAGGGCTCCTCCAATCTACCACACATGCCAATATTCCCATCAAACTACCACTTGCTCAAGATGACGTCCAGGTCTCCTGGGTGACGTCCTGTCCATCAAGAGAAAAATGTTCCATCTGAAGTGGGTCAACCCCCCTAGGCTGGGCTCAACCAAAGTGTCTTGGGTGGAATGTCCTTCTTCTTCTCGTGTGCAAAGGCTTATCATATCACTGTCCTGTCTCTACCCCTGACGGGGTCCCAACAACCATCTGATGGGATCTTTAGCCCCATGGAGGTCCTAGCTAATCATCTCCTCATGTGTATCGGTCCACTGGTACCTGTCCGTCGGGCATGGTCTTGCACATCAAAAACTTCACCCTCCATGGGCTCATCAGTCCTCAGGATCATAGTAATGTCAATCATATTTCATCATTAATTTTATCAAATTCATGCATAAGACCCCTATCATATCATCTAATAGCTCAAAGACATTACACTAATCTACTATACAAAGCTGAAGAAAAAGACAAGGTAACCTATTGGGCCAGCATCCATAAGAAGAGGAAAGTTCCCAAAGGATATCATTCAAGACATGTAATACGAGGTGGTATGGTCTAAGGATGTCCAGACACAGTGAAAACCAGGGGTAGGTATCATCCCTGGGTGCCTTTGTAGGAGGCGAGTTGTACCTGTCATGGATGCAGTTCTTTCCAAGCCCTTTATTCTTTCTTTTATTTATTACTTTTTCTTTCCTTTTGCTTCAAGTTTTGACCAGAGGACACTGCCTTGGCATTGTGACCAAAGGTGATAGTGTTACCCATGAGTATTTTCACAGAAATGATAAGGCTGGCTCGTGATGAGACCCCCTTTCCCTTGGCCATGCAACCGAGGGTCACTGCCCTGGTGTAGTGACCAGATAATGGCAATGTCATACTGCTAGATACCTATGAACATAATGGGTCGACTCGTGATGAGAACTCCCATCCTCTTGGCTAGGTCTTGTTTTATTATTTTTCTTTGGGTCCCTTTTGTTTCTTATCGAGAGGTTTTTTATTGCCTTCTCGGGGACCCCTGGGTGAGGCATCTCTAGGTTTTATTTCTTATGGATTTTATCTTTTACTAGATTCTTTTACCTCTTGGGCCTTTAGCCCCTTCTTCCCACAGAATAAAGTGTAACCCCTCAAATAGGTTATCCTAATGCCCGGACTAGGGAAAGGGATAGATGTATGGGAGATAAGATGTAAAATGATAATATGGTGGGAGCGGACGATGGCTCTTCAAATACCCCCTGGTGGCTAACCAAAACCTATGGATACAAGCTTTCTAGGGCACCCCGTTAATCCCCTCAACCATGTTCAAGTGGGTTAGTGTAAGATCCATGCAGTTGTCAGAAATGTAAGGAACCTGATGCATACATCTGAAAGTTATAATGATCAAACATGACACATACCATGATACTTGGACCAATTACCTCATGGAGCAAGAGTCTTCTCCGATGCAAGTCCAAGCCGATGGTGATGGATGCTGCTGCTGCGTATAGGACAATTCTAATGAAGAAGAAGAAGGATGGGCCCTCCAGGGCCATGTTCAGGTCAATCCTACTCTCGGTACTCCATGTCTAGGACCTCTGGGCCTCAAGACATGATCTCCTAGTTATCCCTAGAAATCAGGGATAACATCTGGCTCCAACTCGGGGACATGTGCTCACCATAAAGTGCATGAGAACCTCAACATCTCTGGCATAAACGTGCAGACTTGCTCACACTCGAATAGGGTATCAACAACAAAGGTGGGGTGGTATTGCCACCCCACAAATATAACATATATGTATATGAAACAAAGCAATCAAAATGCATGTGAGGAAACAAACTAACATGAAAATGTAGATGGTATAATACACGGAAAATGCCTACCTACTTATACTTACCTGTATATTCATATCCCACCACCTTGGTGGGGTTTGAGGAGGTGTCCGCCAATGGGTAATGGGCGCCTTCTTCCTTCCAAAGTGGACAAATAGTACGAGTTATCAACGGATTCCATTCCAATTTTGAAAGGTCTGAGCCATGATTGCGTACTTCCTTTCACATTAGTTGGCTCTCCTTTCTGAGTGTCCCACATCCATACCAAATCTCCCTCCTTGTATTTTTGGATATTGTGTTTGGTTGTTCCTTAAACAACCCTGGTGTACTGTACTGAGGGAGGTGGGTGGGCTTCTGGTGTAAAAACTTCTTTTTGGGATGGATGAATCTGCACATCCTCTTCATCCTTTTTCCTTTTTAATATATTTACCGTCCCAACTTCTTTGTTCTAAAACTCATCTAGGAGTTGTTGATATTCTTCTTTTTTGGGCCACTCAATCTAGTCAAATTCTTCTTCTTTTGCAAAGGGCATATCTTATGGATAATATTCTTGAAGAGTTTGTATCACATCTTTCTGTGCTTCATTCACAGGAGGAACGACATCTTGTACATGATTTCCAGTTATTGGCACATTGAGCAGACGTCCGATTGTCCCATCCTTCAAAGGTAACCGCAAAAAGGTGAGATCCATTTCAAGGGACCTGCCTATCATTGCACCAAACTTCCTAGACAACAACAGTCCCCACACGTTCGGGACATCAACCACTATAATATCTATGTGGACTGTCTTCTCGGGGAATTCTTTCAATTGTACTTCGACGTTTTCAACTACACCATGTGTGGGTATTGCTTTGGATTCGAATCCACACACATTTTTGTAAGTCCTAGTGAACTTCAGGTCCATTTGCTGCATGACTTTAAGAGACATCATATTTTCACCAACACCTATATCTAGCATGCAATTGTTAAGGTATTTTTTGTTCATCATAAGAGTCATGAAGAAAGGTGGATTTTCACCATACTGGATCCTGAAGTGATCAACTTGCAACATAATTGTGGGGTCCATAGGCTCAACTGTTCTCGAAAAGAAGGTATCAAAGCGTTCTTTAATAGAGGGGATCTTAATTTCTTCTTTTAAGGGAACGTTCACATGCATCTTCGATAATGCTCCTTCAAAGTCAAAATCAAGGCTAACCTTATCAGTTTTAGATGTCTTGGGAGGAAGAACCTTAGGAGATTTTGGCTGATCAATGGCAGGTTGTTTTGGATTCTTTCTCTGGTATACTTGGACTTCTTGTTTTTTAAGCTTTTCTCGTGATTCCTGGTCCAAGTTGTTAATTATTTCTAGTCTTTCTACTCTAGCTGCTTCCTTCAGGGCCTGCTGATGTTCTATATCAGTGATATTTATCTGAGGAAAATTCATAAAGCAGTAAATATTGTTGACTTGTTGCAGGCTGGCATTATAAGGACATTCATTCTCCCAATGTGCTTCACTGCATTCCAGGCACCAAGGATTTTCATCAACGACGTTTGTAGGGGCCAGAGTATTTGGAACTTCATTTTCATTCTTAGGATTGTAGGTTTGGTTCCCTTTCTAGAATTGCCCTTTGAATGGAGGTCTAGGTGCCTGGGTCTGGGACTTTTCAAGTCTAACGATCTGGCTCATCATTTCTTCTTGGTTCTTCATGATGCTGTCCATGAAAGCTTGTAGCTTACTGATACTGGTGCAGAGATCTGAAGTCATCTTAACACTATGTACCACTTTCTGTTTAGTGTTTATTCTTCCCCTAGGGTTAGCAAAGGGCTCAATCTTGGATGAAAGGAGATTTCCTTCTATCTTGGTAGTGAGCTCTTGGGATTCTTGAATGGATTGAGGGTCTTTGTCTCTGAGAAGATACCGTAGTTGGCCACTGAAAGATCTGGTATAAATGTGAACAAGATAATCATCTTTCGGATGATGGCTTGGGGGAATTCGTTGGAGTAATGCTTTGACCCTGGTGTGAAATTCTCGAATAGACTCATTTTCATGCTTGGCCAAGCTATTTAGTCGGGTGAGAAACATGTTCGGGTCTTCTTTGATGCTTCACCTTCTGAGGAATATTTTCTCAAGTCTATCCATGGTTTTGATGCTTCCATCAGGAAGGCCGAGATATCAATGTCTTGCAGCATCATAAAGGGTAGCCGAGAATAACTTCATAACCAAGTCCTCAAGATCATCACTAATGGGGTGAAGCTTAAAAAATGCCCAAAAGTTACTCATATTCTCTTCGGCACTAGTGGCATCAGTGCCGGTAAACTTAGGCAACCACTTTTCATATTTGGGTGGCATTTTCCTAGGGTAGCTAGGTATTGATGACATGTCTAATGGATTTAACAAGGTAGATGACCATTGTCTTTGATTGTTCACTGGGTTTGTAGTACCGGTTTGAGAGGTAGACATGTTTAAAGGAAGTCTCTTTCCAAAAAGTGACTTGACAACAGGTGAATTTACAGGAGGCTTCCTTTTGAAAACTAAAGGAGGATTATTAAATCTCCTTTTGGTTTGTGGAGTCGCCAGATAGTTTTCCTGAACCTATCAAAGAAAAGGGGAATAAAGTTTTAGTGGAGTCACTAGGCAAGCTTGTAAGAGAAAAGGTCTTTGAGGCAAGGCTTACCAAAAGATTTGTCATTGAGGAAGATTGACTCAGTGTTCCCCGAAAACGATGCCAAAATGTTATCGCACAGTTTGTAGTTTAGGTCAAATAGCTAAAGGATAAGGGTCAAACTGGCGAAATAGGAACCTTCCCCACCCAATGTCACCACAATGGGGATGTTCTTTCTATTTAGGGAGGTTAGCCCAGGGGAGACGTCCTCGGTAACCTGGGGTTTTGAAGAGGCTGAGATAGAAGGTCAGAGTTAAAGTTTCCCCCTCACAAATTACCACCAAAACCAGAAGGTTCGACTAATCAAGCAATAATGAAGTATAGTCCCAAATGAGAACACCTGCCCGTAACAAAGCAACAATAGAAAAATATATGTGCAGGATATATACAAAGGGTTAGCACTTCATATGACCATCTGATATAATTCAAGCAATGTAAAGCAATAGATATTAATGGAATCAACGTTTAGTCAATTATCTATGGAAAGAGCATTAATTCATCAATAACTATCAAGATGACAAAGCCAACAATATATTCAATCAACACATCAATCAATAAATGCTTTAGATCATCACTCAATTGCTTATAAAAGTCAAAAGGTAGCTGCGTAAAAAATAACCAACTATGCCGTCAACCTTAGTTAGGGTTAGGGTTAGTTAGTTAGGGTTTCAAGATTTAGGGTTTAAAGAGTTGTTTTGTACACTAAAGCTTCAACGTTGGAGATCAAGGATCAATGCCTAAGGGTTAATGGAGTCGAAAAGTGATGGACGCATAGTTGAAGGGTAAAATTTTAATGAGGACAAGAGGGTAGGTTTTCAAGGTGTTGCTAAAGCAGGGCCTTGAAAACAGAAACCCTAAGAGAGAGAGAATTACTAGGTGTTGAAAAGGCAAGGCCTGTTGCTCTCTCCTCTTTCCTGGAAAACGACTAGCACAATAAGGAAATTTCAACCAAGACAAGAGGTTCTGATGAGGGAGACATTGCAAAAACAAGGTCTATCAACAAACCCTAGATTGGTACGACCCTAGTGTAGTAAGACTAGGCTAAGGACGTCTCACTCTTCTTGGCTTCAAAAAGGTACGACTAGCACAAGGAATGAAGAAAACAAGTGTAGCTAACGCTAGGCTCTATTTTCTTATTCGATGGTTTAAAATTTCTTTGTCATGGGACATGAGACAACAACGTACTTGTGTGATTGTCCCCTAGGGTTTTGATTCAGCAATATATAAGTAAAATGCAAGAGATTTAAACATAACCATTCAAAGAGAAGTTTTGCAGAAAAAACACTTACAATTCATGAAGAAATATCCAAGCAAACCCTAGTTGTAACACCTTCCTTTCAAAGAAACACCATAAAATGCCAAGAAAACTCCTCCTTCAAAATTTGTGCCTCACTATTTCATCCAAACAACCCCAATAGGGTGCTAAAAATCAGATCTCACAAGAGAGTGAGTTGTGTTATGTTTAAATGAGGGAAAAACATACTCAATATATATCATCCAATGACCTTTAATTTAAAAAATTAGGTCATTAAAACAGCCGACAAGGATGACTACTAAAAATTATACTGTTTTTACATTAACTGCTAAGTAAAAGACATAAATGAGCAAAAGGTGAGACGTCAAGCCCCTCTGAGGGAGACGTTGGCCCGTTTTGGGCTAGTCCAGCATCTAGAAGTAAGATGTTAGCCCTTTTGGGGCTCCTCCAAGCTGCCACATGTGCCAGTAGTCCCATCAAACTGCCACATGCTCAAGATGATTTCCAAGTCTCCTGGGTGACGTCCTGTCCATCAAGAGGAAAACATTCCATCTGAAGTGGGTCAACCCCCCTAGGATGGGCTCAACCAAAGTGTCTTGGGTGGAACGTCCTTCTTCTTCTCGTGTGAAAAGGATCATCATATCACTGTCCTGTCTCTGCCCCTGACAGGGTCCCAACAACCATCTAATGGGCTCTTCAGTCCCATGGAGGTCCGAGCTAATCATCTCCCCATGTGTACCGGTCCACTGGTACCTGTCCGTCGGGCATGGTGCTGCACATAAAAAACTTCACCCTCCATGGGCTCATTAGTCCTTGGGATCATAGAAATGTCAATCATATTTCATCATTAATTTTATCAAATGCATGCATAAGACCCCTAGCATATCATCTAATAGCTCAAAGACATTACACTGATCTACTATACAAAGCTGAAGAAAAAGACAAGGTAACCTATTGGGCCAACATCCATGAGAAGAGGAAAGTTCTTAAAGGATATCATTAAATCCATGTAGTACGAGGTGGTATGGTCTAAGGATGTCTAGACACAGTGAAAACCAGGGGTAGGTATCATCCCTGGGTGCCTTTGTAGGAGGCGAGCTGTACCTGTCATGGATGCAGTTCTTTCCAAGCCCTTTATTGCCTTTATTCTTTCTTTTATTTATTACTTTTTCTTTCTTTTTGCTTCAAGGTCTAACCAGAGGACACTGCCTTGGGATGGTGACCAGAGTTGACAGTGTTACCCACGAGTATTTTCGCAGAAATGATAAGGCTAGCTCGTGATGAGACCCCCTTTTCCTTGGCCATGCAACCAAGGGTCACTGCCCTGGCGTGGTGACCAGATAATGGAAATGTCACACTGCTAGATACCTATGAACATAATGGGACGGCTCGTGATGAGACCTCCCATCCACTTGGCTAGGTCTTGTTTTATTATTTTTCTTTGGGTCCCTTTTGTTTCTTATCGAGAGGATTTTTATTGCCTTCTCGGGGATCCCTGGGCGAGACATCTCTAGGTTTTATTTCCTATGGCTTTTATCTTTTAGTAGCTTCTTTTACCTCCCGGGCCTTTATCCCCTTCTTCCCACAGGATAAAGTGTAACCCCTCAAATAGGTTATCCTAATGCTCGGACTAGGGGAAAGGGATAGATGTATGGGAGATAATATATAAAATGATAATATGGTGGGAGCGAACGATGGATCTTCAAATCCCCCCTGGTGGCTAACCAAAACCTATGGATACAAGCTTGCTAGGGCACCTCGTTAATCCCCTCAACCATGGTCAAGTGGGTTAGTGTAAGATCCAAGCAGTTGTCAGAAATGTAAGGAACCTGATGCATACATCTGAAAGTTATAATGATCAATCATGACACATACCATGATACCTGGACCAATTACCTCATGGAGCAAGAGTCTTCTTCGATGCAAGTCCAAGCCGATGGTGATGGATGCTGCTGTTGCTGACAGGATAGGTCTGATGAAGAAGAAGAAGGATGGGCCCTCTAGGGCCATGCTCAGGTCAATCCTGCTCTCGGTACTCCATGTCTAGGACTGGTGGGCCTCAAGACATGATCTCCTAGTTATCCCTAGAAATCGGGGATAACAAAACCCATAATTCCACTTCTTCCAAATAGCCTTCGTTCAGGTCCAATCAAACTTGGGCCTAGAATGACCCGAAGTTGAGAAAAGGGGGTCGAAGAACTACACGTCTTCGCTCACAATCAAGACCACGTGTACAAATCTCAAATTGGTATCCAAATCTGATTTCATATTTGAAAATGAAGAATTTTTCTTTTCAAAAATCACCTTCATTCGGGGTTAACCACAATCAACCCTAAAACGATACGAATTTGATCGAAATGGGAAAAAGAATGCCTCAATGTTACAAGTGCTCGAGAACCCTTTTGCATCTCTCAAATGGGTATCAAAAAAATATTTTTTTATTTTTAAACCTATAATTCCACTTTTTCCAAATAGCGTTCGTTCGAGGTTGGTCAAACTTGGGCCTAGAATGACCCGAAGTTGAGAAAAAGGGGCCCAAGAACTACACATATTCGCTCGCAATTAGGACGACATGTACAACTCTCAAATGGGTATCAAAATATAATTTCATATTTACAAATGAAGAATTTTTCCTTTAAAAAATCACCTTCATTCGGGGTTAACCATAATCAACCCGAAAACAATACGAATTTGATTGAAATGGATGAAATAATGCCTCAACATTACGAGCGCTCCGAAACCCACTTGCATCTCTCAAATGGGTATCAATTTTTTTTTTATATTTTTAAACCCATAATTCCACTTTTTCTAGATAGCCTTCATTCGTGGTTGGTCAAACTTGGTCCTAAAATGACCCGAAGTTGAGAAAAAGGGGCCCAAGAACTACATGTCTTCGCTCGAAATCAAGACCACGTGTACAACTCTCAAATGGGTATCGAAATATGATTTCATATTTGCAAATGAAGAATTTTTCTTTTCAAAAATCAATTCATTCGTGGTTAACCAGAATCCACCCTAAAAGGATACGAATTTGATCGAAATGGGAAAAAGAATGCCTCAACGTTACGAGTGCTTGGGAACCCACTTGCATCTCTCAAATGGGTATCAAAAAATTATTTTTTATTTTTAAACCCATAATTCCACTTCTTCCAAATAACCTTCGTTCAAGGCTGGTCAAATTTGGGCCTAAAATGACCCGGAGTTGAGAAAAGGGGGCCCAATAACTACACATCTTCGCTCTTCATCAAGACCACCTGTACAAATCTCAAATGGGTATCCAAATATGATTTCATCTTTGGAAATGAAGAATTTGTCTTTTCAAAAATCACCTTCAGTTGGGGTTAACCTGAATCAACCCTAAAATCATACGAATTTGATCGAAATGGGCCAAAGAATGCCTCAATGTTACGAGCTCTCGAGAACTCACTTGCATCTCTCAAATGGGTATCAAAAAATTATTTTATATGTTTAAACCCATAATTCCACTTCTTTTATAGCCTTCATTCGGGGCTGGTCAAATTTGGGCCTAAAATGACCCAAAGTTGAGAAAAAGGGGACCAAGAACTACACGTCTTAGGACCACATGTACAACTCTCAAATGGGTATCCAAATATGATTTCATATTTTCAAATGAAGAATTTAGCTTTTCAAAAATCGCCTTCATTCAAGGTTAACCAAAATCAAACCTAAAACGATACGAATTTGATTGAAATTTTCCAAAGAATGCCTCAACGTTACGAGCGCTCGGGAACCCACTTGCATCTCTCAAATGGGTATCAAAAAAATATTTTATATTTTTAAACAAATAATTCCTCTTTTTCTAAATAGCCTTCATTTGGGGTTGGTCAAACTTGGTCCTAAAATGACTCGGAGCTGAGAAAATGGGGCCCAAGAACTACACGTCTTTGCTCGCAATCAAGACCACATGTATGACTTTCAAATGGGTATCGAAATATGATTTCATATTTGGAAATGAAGAATTTTGCTTTTCAAAAATCAATTCATTCGGGGTTAACTAGAATCC
The DNA here is from genome assembly GCA_000966675.3 of Picea glauca. Classification (NCBI taxonomy): domain Eukaryota; kingdom Viridiplantae; phylum Streptophyta; class Pinopsida; order Pinales; family Pinaceae; genus Picea; species Picea glauca. The sequence continues at coordinate 242,022 of JZKD02S0653118.1, read as the reverse complement.
ACACTAAAACAATATGAATTTGATCGAAATGGGCCAAAGAATGCCTCAACGTTACGAGCGCTCGGTAAGCCACTTGCATCTCTCAAATGGGTATCAACAAATTATTTTATATTTTTAATCCGATAATTCCACTTCTTCCAAATAGCCTTCATTCTGGGCTGGTCAAATGATCCCGATTTTATGAGAAGAATGAAATGAATACACATTATTAACAGGTGCTTAACAAAAAATTAACAAAGATATAGTAAAACTGGTTTTCTATTCAATAACGAAATAAGCTGAAAACTGTAAAATGCAGTAGAAACAAGCTTGCTGGAATGGTGGCGGCTTATCTCTGAGAAGAGATGTGACGGCAGCGCGCATTCGCAAGAAG
>JZKD02S0653118.1:215889-228080 GCA_000966675.3 Picea glauca | reverse complement strand
TACAATCCGTACGGTGTGTGAATTTCCGTTGGGGGGCCTTTGGTCATATTTGAAATTCATGTGGTGTTAAAAATGTGAATGAAAAGTTCTTTCCGCTGAGGCTTAGGTAGACTCGAGCGTGTGCAAAAAAAAAAGTGTTTAATTCGCCAAATTCGGCAATAATCCTGTCAAATAGAACGAATATGCCAAAAGGTGCTTGATTTATCAAATTCGACAATAGTTCTGTCCAATAGAACGGATATGCCAAAAGGTGCTTGATTTATCAAATTCGGCAATAGTTCTGTCCAATAGAACGGATATGCCAAAAAGTGCTTGATTTATCAAATTCGGCAATAGTTCTGTCCAATAGAACGGATATGCCAAAAGGTGCTTAATTTATCAAATTCGGCAATAGTCCTGCCAAAAGAACAGGATTGCCAACCTAGTGACAGTTAGCTAAATTTAGCCCTGTCAAAAAATGATGAAGACCATATACAAGAAAGATTCCAGTACAGCAAATGGCGGAATCAAAGATCTGCTTCGACATAGCAGGTGGTTCCTGCATTACAAAGCATGCCTCACATTTTGAGCGCTCGCGAACCCACTTGCATCTCTCAAATGGGTATCAAAAAATTATTTTGTATTTGTAAAGCCATAATTATACGTATTATAAATAGCCGTCATTCGGGGTTAGTCAAACTTGGGAATAGAATAACCCGAAGTTGAGAAAAAGGGGCCCAAGAACTACACGTCATTGCTCATAATTAGGACCATGTGTACAAATCTCAAATTGGTATCCAAAATGAGTTCTTATTTGCAAATGAAGAATTTGGTTTTCAAAAATCACCTTCATTCGGGGTTAACCAGAATCAACCCTAAAACGATACGAATTTGATCGAAATGGGCAAAAGAATGCCTCAACGTTATGAGCGCTCGGGAACCCACTTGCATCTCTCAAATGGGTATTGAAAAATTATTTTATATTTTTAAACCCATAATTCCACTTTTTCTAAATAGCCTTCATTCGGGGCTGCTCAAAGTTGGGCCTAGAATGACCCGAAGTTGAGAAAAAGGGGCCCAAGAACTATGTTGATGGGTCCTAGATCACTTGATTCAACAATAGGAACCAAACCCGCCACCGAGGCCCAATTATACTCTGCAACGTTTAATATTTGAATGGTTATCCATATCTTGTGATCCGACAAGTTTATCGATGGGCTTTACGTTTTCTTGTGAAGGCTCTCCTTCAGTTGGGATTTTTTTTTTTTTTTTTTTGTATTTTCTCTTAGGTAGGGCTGATGTAAGATTTTTAGCCGGTATAAACCAACTTGGAAACAAAAATATGATTAATTTTAACTACTGGAGAAGAGGCCGAGCTTGGGATAACATGCTACTCAAACATGCAAAAGAAAATTCTATACCACAGGCCTAGTAATAATACATTAACCATGTGAGTATCCAATTAATGTCTCAGATATTGATTGTCAGAAATAAAACACATATGCAATAAAACAATGGCAAGGGAAATAATTCACCTACTTAATCATTCATCACATAATAACACAACGATTCATCTACATCACTAAAGCAAAGAACAACAAAACATTGCACCAGATAACTTGACAACGGATTTAATTTCTCTTACTCATTACAACATCCATTCATGAAACAAGATAGGAAATAGTTCGTCTCCACGTCCAATCACACATGCATTTGATGAAAATATCTTGTCTCTGGTCCAAAAGGACTTCTCTATTAAAGGTAGCTTAGAAATAATTCTTCACAAAACTAAAACAAAAGAGTTTCTTGTAGCAGCCATCGACCCCAAACTAATTGGTTTATGTTCTTATTTATAATATAAAATTCAACTGAAAATAAAGGCTAAGTGTAGTTTAAACAAAGTAAAACTCGCCACATGGTGTTCTCTTCTAAAATTTTCTTTAAGAATCAACTCAAGATATCACTTGAAAGGGTGACTTTTCTCATACTCTGACCAACTAATGAACAATTCTTCATAGGTTTGGGCCCATGGAAATCTGTGTTGTTCCATCAGAGCCGCGTAAAATCCTCTAACCTCCACCGCATGCATCCGATACTTTACCAGACTGGTGTTTAACTGATGTAGCAAAGTCATATCTCTAACCGGGTGTTCCATAAATCGTTTCACTTATCCTGGCACTGCATCGATCACATTCGCTAGCTCTTCGGCCCATAATGCATCTTGCTTGGTGTACGATTCTAATATGTCGCACAAGTCGAGGAAGTTGTCGGGGGTGCCGAAATCTTGGAGTTTGATATGCTTCATTACCTTGTTGATATTCAAAACTAGTGTCCCTCGGATTCCTCGACGAAGTCACAAAGCCAATGTTGCTCGATAGTCCTAGGGATCTTTCCTACAATCGGAATTAAAATCGTTCAGAAATTGCTTGCAGGACAATACTCGGAAAAATATATGAAAAATGTAAACGGGAAGAAACCAGACCAATGCATACTTGTAAAGCTCGCTAAGCCTGGTTGTTTTATACTTACGTGATCTCTATAATCTTTCAAATTACCTGCACCATCTCTGTTAGCACCGCCATTTTTATTCAGTTAGGGTGGGTTACATCCGTGCGCCATAGCATGATCTATCAAGTACGAACAACATGAGAGTCAAAGTCACGCCAGTGGCCGGTTGGCCCTTAGGGTTGGAAAATGATGTCAGAGTAGAACATGTGCCGAAAGTATAAGTAAGTTCCAAAAAGGTTGGGTATTGTCATAAGGGAAGTCGTTAAATGCTTCAGGTCAAGGCAAGTTGCTTGAACAGAAGTTGCATTAGCAATTGCATCAACCATCATCAACTCATTATGGAGGCAGGGGAATTTAAAAGAAATTGAGATGATCGTACCACACATTCTCTCCAACTCATATCGGTTGTATTTCACACGCACCAGATCATACCTGTCACGCGTATGTGACACATAAATTCTTCAAAACATCTCGTTGCAAGGCATTCAATGTTCCCTGGCACGTTTCGGCTCACTGCCCCACTCTGTTATAAATTCTAGACATTCGTTATGTATTCTACCCACCAGTCGAGCTTATGCACCATTGGTGGCTTGTCTCATGAGCTCAATTCGATCAAATTATTTGCTTTGGGCCTTTGTCAAGTCATCCACGCATAAGGTAGATACACTGTCACACCATGGGAACTCCCCAAAATGAAAGACGAGGCCCACACGACAGCCGAAGTACGAGGCTTGAGCCACAAAATGCCTGGGACTCATTCTCATTTATAGAGGGTGCTCTCGAGGTTTCAAAGGAATATTCCTACCTTCGCGTGGAGACGATGATATTGCCCCGTGTAGAGGCCGAAGTGGAAGAATCTATGTCAGAAGGGCACAAGTTGGAAGCCACGCTTCCTCAATAGAAGATACTATAGTGGAGAGAAAGGCCTAAGAAGAGTAAGGAAGTAGGAGGGGAAAGCCAAAATCCGATTGAGTTGAGCACACGATTAGCCGTTGAGGAGTTCCTAATGCGTGTTATCCATCTAGAGCCTGTTGAAACCACAAGTCAAGGAAGCAGGAGCCAAGCGAGAAGGACATAAGCCTTAGGTTCTAATGTTCAAGGGCCTAATCAACAATTGGAGAAGGCATAATTCTCCATAGCTGAACTATACCAGGAGAATAGAGAACTACGACGGAAGTTGGCGGAAAAACCCCTTGAGGTATCAATACCTCAAGGTCGTGAAGGGAACACAACTTGTCTCAAGAGGTAGCTTCGGGAGGTGCAATATATGATCATGTAGCTGCATGAGGCACAAAGAGTGTCGTCAGAACAAAAGATGAAAACACCTCAGGGAGCGCGAAACAGCCGGGAGGAAAGTCTGCATGCAGAAGAGGCATGATTGGTGAACTTTGTTTTGTATTCTCAGACGCGACGCAAAACTATGATAATTTTCCCTTTTGTAAGGAGATTTTCATGTTCTTTAATGTAATTGGGTTGGATGGCCAATAGGTGTAGACATTGTCTTTTGTATGTAATCTGAGCTCGATGGAAATATAATATATCAAGTCTCAGAAATTTGACGAACAGGCTCTGGTTAAAGCGATTGAATACATCGTTTTGTCTCTTTGCGTGTAAATTGTTTTATTTGTCCACATTTTCTTGTAAGTTAGCCTCGATTTTTATCCTTAGTGTTGCTTCGATTTGCTTTGTGTTTTTCATTGATATCCTTCTACAAAAAAATTCTGACACCGATTGGCTTCAATGTACGGTTCTAACGTGGCACCACTGACTCGGGATACAAGGCACTAAAGACCGAGAAATTAGCTTACAGGTAATGGTCGAACTCAGGAATTTGCTTAAGTCAAGTGCTTTAAGCTAAACTTGGGACTACTGATTCTGAAAAGGTATCGGAGGTCATCGTTCGACAAATAATCTTATTGCGTGGTTCCCTTGTGGGTTAACGTCCTTGAAAACCCTCGATGTCGAAAACGTTTCAGAAGTCGACGATTTGTGATATCTTTCCTTTATTCGTGCAACGCCTACTCTTTTTGCTGCTTGCCGACGCCAAAGGGAATCGATTGTCAGCGATATCCTTGCGTGATGCTTGTCGTGAAAGAGCAACGTCCATTTGTCGACGCCGAAGAAGATCGAAACTTGGCGACCTTGGTTCTCTCAAGTGTTCTTTTCTCTTATCCTTAATTCTTTCTGATGACAAATTTTAGTGCGTCAGGGGGAATGTTTCGACCGTCGATTCTTAAATTAAATGTTAGTCATTTAAGTAATGGTGATTTTTCATGTTCAGGCAAACTTTTAAATACTTAAATGAGATTCAAAATGGTAAGAAAACACAACATTTTCAATAATGAAGAAGAATCAAACAGTGCAAAAGATCAAGTGGTACCCAAAAACTAAAATTGTACATAGACTTTTTAGGGTGTGTTGAGTGCTCAACAAATTACACGTCATCGCTCGGAATTAGGAAAACATGTACAACTCTCAAATGGGTATCCAAATATGATTTCATATTTGAAAATGAAGAATTTTTCTTTTCAAAAATCACCTTCATTCAATGTTAACAAGAATTGACCGTAAAATGATTCGAATTTGATCGAAATCGGCAAAAGAATACCTCAACTTTATGAGCCCTCGGGAACCCACTTTCATCTCTCAAATGGGTATCAAAAAATTAATTTGTATTTTTAAACCCATAATTCCACTTCTTCCAAATAGCCTTCATCAGGGACTGGTCAAACTTGGGCCTAAAATGACCCGAAGTTGAGAAAAAGGGGCCTGAGAACTACACGTATTCTCTCACAATCAAGACCATGTCTACAACTCTCAAATGGGTATCAAAATATGATTTTATATTTTAAAATGATTAATTTTGCTTTTCAAAAATCACCTTTATTCAAAGTTAACCAGAATCAACCCTAAAAAGATACGAATTTGATCGAAATAGGCCAAAGAATGACTCAACATTACGAGCACTTGGGAACTCACCTATATCTCTCAAATGGGTATCAAAAAATTATTTTGTATTTTTAAACCCATAATTCCACTTCTTCCAAATAGCCTTCATTTGGGGCTGGTCAAACTTGGGCCTAAAATGTCTCAAAATTGAGAAAAAGGGGCCCAAGAACTACATGTCTTCGCTCATAATTAGGACCACATGTACAACTCTCAAATGGGTATCCAAATATTATTTCATATTTGCAAATGAAGAATTTTTCTTTTCAAAAATCACTTTCATTTAGGGTTAACCAGAATCAACCTTAAAACGATACGAATTTGATAGAAATGGGCAAAAGAATGCCTCAATGTTACGAGTGCGCCGGAAACCACTTGCATCTCTCAAATCTGTATCAAAAATTTATTTTGTATTTTTAAACCCATAATTCCACTTCTTCCAAATAGCCTTCATTTGGGGCTAGTCAAACTTGGGCCTAGAATGACCCGAAGTTGAGAAAAAGGGGCCCAAGAACTACACGTCTTCGCTTGCAATCAAGACCACATGTACAACTCTGAAATGGGTATCCAAATATGATTTCATATTTGCAAATGAAGAGTTTTTCTTTTCAAAAATCACCTTCATTCGTGGTTAACCATAATCAACCCTAAAATTATACGAATTTAATTGAAATGGGTTAAATAATGCCTCAACGTGAGGAGCGCTCGGGAACCCACTTGCATCTCTCAAATCGATATCAAAAAAATATTTTATATTTTTAAACCCACCACTACTTCTAAATAGCCTTCATTCGGGGCTGGTCAAACTTGGGTCTAAAATGACCTGAAGTTGAGAAAAAGGCCCCCAAGAACTACACGTCTTTGCTTTCAATTAGGACCACATGTAGAAATCTCAAATGGGTATCCAAATATGATTTCATATTTTCAAATGAAGAATTTTGCTTTTCAAAAATCACCTTCATTCAGGGTTAACCAGAATCCAGTGTAAAACGATACGAATATGATCGAAATGGAAAAAGAATGCCTCAACATTACGAGCGCTCGGGAATCCACTTGCATCTCTCAAATGGGTATCAAAAAATTATTTTGTATTTTTAAACCCATAATTCCACTTCTTCCAAATATCCCTCATTCGGGGCTGGTCAAACTTGGGCCTAAAATGTCTCGAAATTGAGAAAAAGGGGCCCAAGAACTATACGTTTTCGCTCACAATTAGGACCACATGTACAACTCTCAAATGGGTATCGAAATATTATTTCATATTTGCAAATGAAGAATTTTTCTTTTCAAAAATCACTTTCATTCAGGGTTAACCAAAATCAACCTTAAAATGATACGAATTTGATAGAAATAGGCCAATGAATGCCTGAATGTTATGAACACTCGGGAAACCACTTGCATCTCTCAAATGGGTATCAAAAAATTATTTTGTATTTTTAAACCCATAATTCCACTTCTTCCAAATAGCCTTCATTCGGGGTTGGTCAAAATTGGGCCTAGAATGACCCGAAGTTGAGTAAAAGGGGCCCAAGAACTACACGTCTTCGCTTGCAATCAAGACCACATGTAGAACTCTGAAATGGGTATCCAAATATGATTTCATATTTTCAAATGAAGAGTTTTTCTTTTCAAAAATCACCTTCATTCGTGGTTAACCATAATCAACCCTAAAATTATACGAATTTGATTGAAATGGGCTAAATAATGCCTCAACGTGAGGAGTGCTCGAGAACCCACTTGCATCTCTCAAATCGATAAAAAAAAATTATTTTATATTTTTAAACCCATAATTCCACTACTAAATAGCCTTCATTTGGGGCTGGTCAAACTTAGGTCTAAAATGACCCGAAGTTGAGAAAAAGGCCCCCAAGAACTACACATCTTCGCTCGCAATTACGACCACATGTAGAACTCTCAAATGGGTATCCAGATATGATTTCATATTTTTAAATGAAGAATTTTGCTTTTCAAAAATTACCTTCATTCGGGGTTAACCAAAATCCAATGTAAAACGATACGAATTTGATCGAAATGGGAAAAAGAATGCCTCAATGTTACGAGCGCTCGGGAACCCACTTGCATCTCTCAAATGGGTATCAAAAAATTATTTTCTATTTTTAAACCCATAATTCCACTTCTTCCAAAAAGCCTTCGTTCGATGCTGGTCAAACTTGGGCCTAAAATGTCTCGAAATTGAGAAAAAGGATCCCAAGAACTACACGTCTTCGCTCGCAATTAGGACCACGTGTACAACTCTTAAATGGGTATCCAAATATTATTTAATATTTGCAAATGAAGAATTTTTCTTTTCAAAAATCACTTTCATTCGGGGTTAACCAGAATCAACCATAAAATGATACGAATTTGATAGAAATGGGCCAAGGAATGCCTCAATGTTATGAGTGCTAAAGAAACCACTTGCATTTCTCAAATGGGTATCAAAAAAATATTTTTTATTTTTAAACCCATAATTCCACTTCTTCCAAAAAGCCTTCATTCGGGGTTGGTCAAACTTGGGCCTAGAATGACCTGAAGTTGAGAAAAAGGGGCCAAGAATTAAACACCTTCGCTCACAATCAAGACTACGTGTACAACTCTAAAATAGGTATCCAAATATGATTTCATATTTGCAAATGAAGAGTTTTTCTTTTGAAAAATAACCTTCATTCGTGGTTAACCATATTCAACCCTAAAATTATACGAATGTGATTGAAATGGGCTAAATAATGCTTCAATGTGAGGAGCGCTTGGGAACCCACTTGCATCTCTCAAATTGATATCAAAAAATTATTTTATATTTTAAAACCCATAATTCTACTTCTTCCAAATAGCCTTCATTTGGGGCTGGTCAAACTTGGGTCTAAAATGGCCCGAAGTTGAGAAAAAGGGGCCTAAGAACTACACATCTTCACTCACAATTAGGACCACGTGTAAAACTCTCAAATGGGTATCCAAATATCATTTCATATTTTCAAATGAAGAATTTTTCTTTTCAAAAATCACCTTCATTCGGGGTTAACCAGAATCCAACGTAAAATGATACGAATTTGATCGAAATAGGCAAAAGAATGCCGCAAGGTTACGAGCACTCGGGAACCCACTTGCATCTCTCAAATGGGTATCAAAAAATTATTTTCTATTTTTAAAGCGATAATTCCACTTCTTCCAAAAAGCCTTCGTTCGATGCTAGTCAAACTTGGGCCTAAAATGACCCAAAGCTGAGAAAAAGGGGGCCAAGAACTACATGTCTTCGCTCGCAATCAAGACCACATGTACAACTCTCAAATGGGTATCCAAATATGATTTCATATTTTGAAATGAAGAATTTGTCTTTTCAAAAATCACCTTCATTTGGGCTTAACCATAATCAACCTTAAAATGATACGAATTTGATCGAAATGGGCCAAAGAATGATTCAACATTACGAGTGCTCGATAATGCACTTGCGTATCTCAAATCGGTATCAAAAAATAATTTTATATTTTTAAACCCATAACTCCACTTCTTCTAAATAACCTTCATTCGGGGCTGGTCAAACTTGGGCCTAAAATGACCCGAAGTTGAGAAAAAGGGGCCCAAGAACTACACGTCTTCGCTCGCAATTAGGACCACGTGTACAACTCTCAAATGGGTATCCAAAAAATATTTCATATTTGTGAATGAAGAATTTTGATTTTCAAAAAACACCTTCATTTAGGGTTAACCATAGTCCACCCTAAAACGATACGAATTTGATAGAAATGGGAAAAAGAATGCCTCAACGTTACGAGCGCTCGGGAACCCACTTGCATCTCTCAAATGGGTATCAAAAAAATAATTTTGTATTTTCAAACCCATAATTCCACTTCTTCCAAAAATCCTTCGTTCGAGGCTAGTCAAACTTGGGCCTAGAATGATCCAAAGTTGAGAAAAAGGGGCCTAAGAACTACACGTATTCGCTCGCAATCAAGACCACGTGTACAACTCTCAAATGAGTATCCAAATATTATTTCATCTTTGGAAATGAAGAATTTGTCTTTTCAAAAATCGCCCTCATTCGGGGTTAACCAGAATCAACCTTAAAACGATACAAATTTCATCGAAATGGGCCCAATAATGCCTCAACATTACAAGCACCCGGGAACCCACTTGCATCTCTCAAATGGGTATCAAAAAATTGTTTTATATTTTTAAACCCATAATTCCACTTCTTCTAAATAGCCTTCATTCGAGGCTGGTAAAATTTGGGCCTAAAATGACCTGAAGTTGAGAAAAAGGGGCCCAAGAACTACACGTCTTCGCTCGCTATTAGGACCACGTGTACAACTCTCAAATGTGTATCCAAATATTATTTCATATTTGCAAATGAAAAAATTTTCTTTTCAAAAATCACCTTCATTCGGGGTTAACCATAATCCACCCTAAAACGATACGAATTTGATCGAAATCGACAAAAGAATGCCTCAACGTTACGAGCGCTTGGGAAACCACTTGCATCTCTCAAATGGGTATAAAAAAATTATTTTTTATTTTTAATCCCATAATTCCACTTCTTCCAAATAGCCTTCATTTGGGGCTGGTCAAACTTGGGCATATAATGACCCGAAGTTGAGAAAAAGGGGCCCAAGAACTACACATCTTCGCCTACAATTAGGACCACATGTACAACTCTCAAATGGGTATCCAAATATTATTTCATATTTTCAAATGAAGAATTTTTCTTTTCAAAAATCACCTTCATTCGGGGTTAACCAGAATCAACCCTAAAACGATACAAATTTGATTGAAATGGGCCAAAGAATGCCTCAATGTTGCGAGAGCTCGACAACCCAACTATATCTCTCAAATGGGTATCAAAAAATTATTTGATATTTTTAAACCCATAATTCCACTTCTTTAAAATAGCCTTCATTCGAGGTTGGTCAAACTTCGGCCTAGAATGACCCGAAGTTGAGAAAAAGGGGCCCAAGAACTACACGTCTTTTCCTGCAATCAGGACTACGTGTACAACTCTCAAATGAGTATTCAAATATGATTTCATATTTGGAAATGAAGAATTTTTCTCTTCAAAAATCACCTTCATTCGGGGTTAACCATAATCAACCCTAAAATGATATGAATTTGATCGAAATGGGCCAAAGAATGCCTCAACGTTACGAGCGCTCAGAAACCCAATTGCATCTCTCAAATGGGTATAAAAAAATTATTTTATATTTTTAAACTCATAATTCCACTTCTTCTGAATAGCTTTCATTCAGGGATGGTAAAACTTGGGCCTAGAATTACCCGAAGTTGAGAAAAAGGGGCCCAAGAACTACACGTCTTCGCTCGCAATTAGGACCACATTTACAACTCTCAAATGGGTATCCAAATATGATTTCATATTTGCAAATGAAGGATTTTTCTTTTCAAAAATCACTTTCATTCGGGGTTAACCAGAATCGACCCTAAAAGTATACAAATTTGATCGAAATGGGAAAAAGAATGCCTCAACGTTACGAGCACTCCAGAACCCACCTATATCTCTCAAATGGGTATCAAAAAATTATTTTGTATTTTTAAACTGATAATTCAACTTCTTCCAAATAGCCTTCATTCAGGGCTAGTCAAACTTGGGCCTAGAATAACCCGAAGTTGAGAAAAATGGGCCCAAGAACTACACGTCTTCGCTCACAATCAAGACCACGTGTAAAAATCTGAAATGGGTATCCAAATATGATTTGATATTTTCAAATGAAGAATTTTGCTTTTCAAAAATCACCTTCATTCGTGGTTAACCATAATCAACCCTAAAATGATACGAATTTGATGGAAATAGGCCAAATAATGCCTCAATGTTGCGAGAGCTCGGGAACCCACTTGCATCGCTCTAATGGGTATCAAAAAATAAGTTTATATTTTTAAACCCATATTCCCACTTTTTCTAAATAGCCTTCACTCGGGGCTGGTCAAACTTGGGCCTAGAATGACCCGAAGTTGAGAAAAAGGGGCCCAAGAACTACACGACTTCACTCACTATTAGGACCACATGTACAACTCTGAAATGGGTATCCAAATATGATTTAATATTGTCAAATGAAGAATTTTTCTTTTAAAAAATCACCTTCATTCGAGGTTAACCAGAATCGACCCTAAAACGATACGAATTTGATTGAAATGGGCAAAAGAATGCCCCAACTATTGATTAAGGTTGGTTTTCATTGATGTCAACCCTTGAAGAAAGCCTCATAGCACAAATGAACTCCAAAGTGGTCCCTTTATGGTGAAATCCCTCACGGGAAGACACTTTGCGGATTGAGTTATCCTAAAAGTATGGTTAGAGAACCCATGCTTATTTGTGGAATAATGAGATGAATGCCAGTGAATTTTTTAGTGATACTATCCTAGATGGATAATGTTTGTCATGCTATTTCTGGTGGTATGTGGAACGTCACATAACTCCTCACGGTTAGAGAGTTATGGCCATGAGAAGTTGGAGAACCCAGGTTTGGGTAATGGACCCAAGTTTGTTTGATGGATAACGGTATGAGATTTTATATATTTCCAGGTAACACTATTCTATATGGATAGTACATGTCATTCCATTTCTAGTGGTATGTGGAAAGTCACATAACTCCTCATGGTTTTAGAGTTATGGCCTTACGAAGTTGGAGGACCTTCATAAGTCATCTTGAAGCCCCAAAAGGTCAAAGTAGTCAAAGTGGTTTAAGAGATTTTAAAAGGTAAATAATAAAGTGAAGTGATGAGTGTACTATAATTCAAAGTGAATACAAAATAAA
>JZKD02S0653118.1:151722-208514 GCA_000966675.3 Picea glauca | reverse complement strand
ACTTGGTACATGGTTGGTTGCACTTGTTTATGGTACAGGTTGATTACATATTGTTTGGTACAGGTTGGTGCATGGTTGATGCACTTGTTTATGGTACAGGTTGATTACAGGTTGACATGGTTGATGCATGGTTCAAGTTTATTGGTACATGTTTACAAAGATATATCTCATAGTGATAGTGTGATAGTTGTTCCATCCTTCTACTTCTACTTCAGGGAAGTTGGACGGGGCAAGGACAGGTGGTTGTAGCCGGAGAACATAGGGGGTTGTAGCCTCCTTCTGGTTGTAGTCAGAGAATTGGGGAGTTGGAGCTTTCCTCAAGTTGTAGCTTGAGAAACTAGGGGGTTGGAGCCTCCTTATGTAAATGTGTTGAACCTTCACAGAATAGATCTAGCTAAATAATGATACACACATTTGCAGAGAGAATAGAAGAAAGAAGAAGAAGGAGAGAAAGAATGGAGGAATTCTCATTAACCGTTGTGAATAATGAATAATTTACACATGATATACTCTGTATAACTCAATGAGTTTGACTTGAGGTGAACCAATGCACCATAGTGGTGGTCTAGAGTGATCTATAAACACACCAACAATTATGGGAGTGAATTGCCACCTATTCTAGTCTCTAAGGCAGTTATGGGAGTGAACTGCCACCTAGTTGAGTTAACTAGTCAACTAGTCTTTAGTTAACTGACTGAACATAGAGTAGTGAGGAGTTAATTCAAGGAATCAAGGATAATGTGCCACTTTGGTGATGATACCAAGGCAAGGTCAAATTAGCATGGTGATGATCCCAATGCAACATCTAAAATCAACTCAACTAGTCAAAATGAAGTGTCAACTGAAAGAGAATATTCTCTAGGTGAAATATTCTCCCCTAAAATCTAGGAGACTAGATAATGACTAATTATGACTAATAAACAAGGAATAAACTTAGGAAAAATAAATCCTAGGTTTGTGTGAAGTAACTCCAACACCCCCCTTAACATCGCTATGGTGAAAATAAAGATTGGGTCCCGATAACAAGGCCATGTAAGGTACCCAAGTACAAAAGATACACTGAAAATAAAGTGAGAAAAGAGGGAAAACCTCATGGGAAACCCCCCCTCTCAAAGTAAAATGTATGTAAAAAGAAGAACTGCAGTTGCTAGGCAACTGTGTCCTTCACTCCAAGACGACCTCACAGAGAATGGAATTTCTGCTCAGTGAAGGTCTTGGTGAAAATGTCTGCCGTCTGTTCTAATGAAGGACATAACTGTAAGTCGATGATCCCCTCGTGTACCAAGTCCCGTATGTAGTGCATGTGGATATCGATGTGCTTCATCCACTACCTCTGAACTAGATCTTTGCAAAACTTCAGAGTGCTCTGGTTGTCACACCAGATGAGGATTGACCGATGAAACTGAATATCCAACTCAGTGAGAAAATATTATAGCCACATAGCCTGAATGGTTATGTTAACTACCCCTCTGTACTCTACCTCGGCTGAAGATAGAGAAAAGGCATCTCGCTTCTTGGTCGACCAACAGATAGGCCCAGAACCAATATTGAGTGAGTAACCATATGTGGACTTGCGATCAATGCTATCGCCAACCCAGTCGGAATTAGTAAACCCAATGAGATCTAATGTAGAGTCTGTTGCATAATGAATCCCAAAGGTGATGGTGCCCTGTACGTATCGAAGGACACACTTTGAAACTTTCCAATGTAGCTCATGCGACTCTTGTATGAACCTGGAAACTGCACCAAATACATATGAGAGGTTTGGTCTGGAGTGTGTGAGATACAACAAGCTACCCACTAGCTGTTTGTATAGTGTGTTGTCAACCAGTGGAGTCTCCCCGCCATCCTCAAGTTTGACTCCTGATAGGAAAGGAGTTGGAGAAGACTTGCAGTCTGTCATGTGAAATCTCTCAAGGAGATTTCGTGCATACTTGGATTGAGACAGTTTGATGCCTGATGCATCCTGATTGATCTCAAGTCCAAGGAAGAAGTGTAGCGGACCCATGTATTTCATCAAAAACCTGTCATCAAGAATCGTCTTGATTGCAACAATCACTGAAGTCAAGCACCCAGTGATCAGAAATCATCGACATACAAAACTAAAAGTAGAAGTGAATCAACCGTCCTGAGCATGTAGACATTCGGGTCTGATTTACAATGTACAAATTTCCGTGACAACAGGTAGGAATCCATCTTGGCATACCATTCCCTCAGAGCCTGCTTGAGGCCATAAAGTGACTTGTTCAGTTGACAGACCAAAGATGAGTCCTACATAAATTCCTGGGGCTTCTCCATGTAGATATCCTCAGAGAGATCACTGTGAAGAAATGCATTCTTCACATCCATCTGATGGACTTGCCATCCCTTGGCTGCTACAATGGCAAGGGCCAATCGAATGGAATCCATCTTCGCTATTGGAGCGAAGGTCTCATCATAGTCAATACCATTAACCTGCTGAAATACTTTGATGACAAGCCTGGGTTTGTATCTTCTTATCTGTCCATTCGTTGCGCTCTTGGTCCTATAGACCCATCTACATATGACAAGTTTCCTCCCAGAAGGAAGGGGAACCAGATCCCAAGTCTATTTCTCAAGGAGGGAGTTGTACTCTTCCTGCATAGCAGATTCCCAAAAGGGATTTCCAACAGCCTCTCCATAAGACTATGGATCTGAAGATTGAACCAAGAAAATATGCCTGGAAGGCAATGGTTCAGTGGCAGTGAGTGCAACAGGAGGCTCCTCAAAATCAGATCGAGTCCTCCTAGTATCCGCTGGATTACCTACGAGATCCCCTTCATCTTGAAGAGTAGTCTGTGCCCACTTGGGCCTTTGCTCTGGTTCTGCAACTGCATTTGGATGCTCTAACTCTACATCTGACTGTACTAACTTTGAATCTGAATTATCTGATTCCTCTGAATCATAACTCTCATCTGAAGAAGAGTCAGCATGTACATTCTCATCATCTCGAATAGGTGGAAGAGTGAAGGTGTCTGCATGCAGTTGCTGAGGTACATGCGAGACACTTTCCTCGAATTGGACACTACACTCAATGATGAGCTGGTCCGAGGAAAGATTAATAAGCCGATATCCCTTCACACCATTGGGGTATCCAAAAAAAATGCACTCAGTGCTCTGTGGATCAAGTGCCTTCCTCTTTTCAGAGGGAATCTGGGCCCATGCATGAGAACCAAAAATGAGAAAGTGGGTCACAGATCTATGGGGAGATCTGTTTTGGATGTATGTTGCACATTTAAGTGCTTCGGCCCACAGTCTATGTGGTAGTGACTTTGCATGCAACATGCAAGATGCCATCTCCTTTAGAGATCTATTTTTCCACTCAACAACTATATTTTGTTGCGGAGTATAGGGAACTGTGTGTTGCAACTGCATCCCTGCCTGATGGAAAAGATTATGGATCTCATGATTTACATACTCTCCCCCGTTATCAGTTCGAAGGACTTTGATATTCTTTTCGGACTGTGTGTCAACCAAGGCTTTGAAATCTTTGAGGTGTTGAAAGACCTCGGATTTTTGCTTGAGAAAGTAGATCCATGTAAAACGTGAGAAATCATCAACAAAAATGAGAAAAAACCTCTCTTTGTTGATCGATGGATGCAGAAAAGGACCCATGAGGTCACTGTGGATTAGATCTAAAGGTGTTAAAGCTCGCCGCGACTTTTTTTTGTCGAATTTCTCTTGAGGGTGTTTTCCGAGAACACATCCCTCACATACTCCCTTGGAGAAATGGATGTCTGGTAGACCATCAACTAATCTGTGCTTGCTAATCTATTGCATGTATCTGAAATTCAAATGTCCAAACCTTTTGTGCCATATCCTACTACTTTCATCAGCATGAGTAAGCAGTAAAGCAGAATCAGTTTCAATGAATTCAGAAAAAGTATACAATCTAGACTAATGATTTACCTCACCGATAGCAACCCTGGAGTTGGTTTGCATGTCGTAGATGTCCACGAAATTTTGTGTGAAGATGAATTTCTTTCTAGTGCTGGAATTTGTCATCTGATATACAGAGAGAAGGTTGACAAATGTTTTGGGAACATGTAGCACGTTCTCGAAGCTTCCATTGGTGAGTTCAATCCTTCCTTTGCCAGTGACTTTGACATAAGAGTTTTCCCCCATAAGAATAGGAGGACCTTTGCATGCATCCAATGAAGAATATAATACTTCTGAGGTAGCCATGTAATGTGATTCTCCTAAATCTACGATCCAAGCATCGGGAGAGGAGTTGATGGCAATCAATGCATGGCTAGAATTGTCTTTCTTGGAATTCAGATCTTCTGGATTCTTCTTCTTTGCACCCTCAGGGATGCGATCTCCAAGGTTGTTTTGCTGAGTATTTGAGACATCAGATCTATTTGTGTTTGCATGCATGCCGATTCCGAATGGAATCCTTTGTGGTAGTATGTGCATTTCTCTCCTTTTCTTCCCTTTTCTCCTTTGGATCCGGAGGCATCGGTGAAGGGTTTTTTGTACCCTTCCTTCTTCGTATGTGCATGATATTTCCACTTATCTTTATATTTATATTTATGATATTTGTGGCTTTCATCATGCACAGTGAGTGCATGCGCTCTTGGGCCTTTGATTGCACCCATGTTGATGAGCTTGGTTTGCTCTTGTGTCAAGGATTCGATAAAGTCCTCAAGAGAAGGCATCTTCCAGGTGGCTCTAGAGGAGAATCTGATAGTATGGAATGTGGATATGAATACAGAGATTTCAGGTCCAAGCTTGGAGATAATGGTGAGAACCATTTGTTTCTCCTCCGCCGATTTATAAACCCCGCAAGCTTTGAGTTGCGACATTAAATCCTTGAATTTTGTAAATAAATCTTGGATATTGTCGAAGCTTTTTGGATCCAATGTGAGCAGCTCCACCTCCAACATGTGTCCCCTCATCTCATCCTATTTTCCAAATATCCCTTCCAATATTTTCAAAGATTCATTGGGAGTCTTACAAGAGGATATGTGAAAAGGAGATCGGGAGAAATAACACTGCAAATTGTTCTGAGTGCCTCATCCATGCGATTTAAGTACTTGGATTTTTCTATGGCTGATGTTGGCTCTGTATATATATTCATGGTTAAACTATACAACCCTCTAGATCAGATATTTATGACTATTTTATCCTTCCATGCAAAATAGTTGTAAGGTGTAAGAATGAATTATTTTTGGAATTCCATCTTTCTGCTATCTTCAATCTTTTGTACCTGCAAAAATTTTTGGTGTAGCTTTTGCTTAGCAGTCCATCGGCTTTGATACCATGTAAATGTGTTGAAACTGCACAAAATATATCTATCTAAACAATGATACACACATTTGCAGAGAGAATAGAAGAAAGAAGAAGAAGGAGAGAAAGAATGGAAGAATTCTCATTAACCGTTGTGAATAATGAATAATTTACACATGATATACTCTGTATAACTCAATGAGTTCGACTTGAGGTGAACCAATGCGCCATAGTGGTGGTCTAGAGTGATCTGGATACACACCAACAGTTACGGGAGTGAACTTCCACCTATTCTATTCTCTCAGGCAGTTATGGGAGTGCACTGCCACCTAGTTGAGTTAACTAGTCAACTAGTCTTCATTTAATTGACTGAACAGAGAGTAGTGAGGAGTTAACTCAGGGAAGTAAGGCTAATGTGACACTTTTGTGATGATACCAAGACAAGGTCAAATTATCATGGTGATGATCCCAATGCAACATCTAAACTCAACTCAACTAGTCAAAATGAAGTGTCAACTGAAAGAGAATATTCTCTAGGTGGAATATTCTCCCCTAAAATATAGGAGACTAAATAATGACTATGGAATATTCTCCCCTAAAATATAGGAGACTAGATAATGACTAATTATGACTAATACATAAGGAATAAACTTAGGAAAAATAAATCCTAGGTGTGTGTGAGAAACTAGGGGGTTGGAGCCTCCTTCCATCTGCAGCTAGAAAACAAAGGAAGTTGGTGCTTCCAATGAATGTAATTCTTCAAGACATATAAGATAAATCATTCCATGGTTTTCTCCCGATTTGGGTTTCCACGTAAAACACTGGTGTACTGTGTATGTGTGTGATTATTCATTTCTTATTTCTCATTATTGGATAATAATTCTACTTTGATATAACACTTGGATTATTTGGAGAAAAAGGATTATAATTACACTATTACTGATTCACCCCCCCTCTCAGTAATCCAACATCAGCATTACGAGTGCTTGGGAACCCACTTGCATCTCTCAAATGGGTATCAAAAAATTATTTTGTATTTTTAAACCCATAATTCCACTTCTTCCAAATAGCTTTCATTCAGGCTGGTCAAACTTGGGCCTATAATGACCCAAAGTTGAGAAAAAGGGGCCCAAGAACTACATGTCTTTGCTCACAATCAAGACCACATATACAACTCTCAAATGAGTATCCAAATATCATTTCATATTTTCAAATGAAGAATTTTTCATTTAAAAAATCACCTTCATTCGGGGTTAACCTGAATCAACCCTAAAACGATACGAATTTGATCGAAATGGGACAAAGAATGCCTCAACGTTACGAGCACTCGGGAACCCACTTGCATCTCTCAAATGGGTATCAAAAAATTATTTTATATTTTTAAACCCATAATTCCACTTCTTCTAAATAGCCTTCATTCGGGGATGGTCAAATTTGGGCCTAAAATGACCCGAAGTTGAGAAAATGGGGCCCGAGAACTACACGTCTTCGCTCGCAATTAGGACCACATGTAGAATTCTCAAATGTGTATCCAAATATGATTTCATATTTGCAAATGAAGAATTTTTCTTTTTAAAATTCACCTTCATTTGGGGTTAGCCATAATCAACCCTAAAACGATACGAATTTGATATAAATGGGCAAAAGAATGCCTCAACGTTAAGAGAGCTCGAGAACCCACTTGCATCTATCAAATGAGTATCAAAAAATTATTTTGTATTTTTAAACCCATAATTCAACTTCTTCCAAATAAACTTCATAGAGGCTGGTCAAACTTGGGCCTAGAATGACCGAAAGTTGAGAAAAGGGGGCCCAATAACTACACGTCTTTGCTCACAATCAAAACCACATGTACACCAATCAAATGGGCATCCAAATATGATTTCATATTTGCAATTGAAGAATTTTGCTTTTCAAAAATCAGCTTCATTCGGGGTTAACCAGAATCAACCCTAAAACGATATGAATTTGATAGAAATGGGCCAAAGAATGCCTCAACGTTGAAATAAATCGGGAACCCACCTATATCTCTCAAATTTGTATCAAAAAATTATTTTATATTTTTAAACCCATAATTCTACTTCTTCCAAATAGCCTTCGTTCGAGGCTCGTCAAACTTGGGCCTAGAATGACCCGAAGTTGAGAAAAAAGGGCCCAAGAACTACACATCTTCTCCTGCAATCGGGACCACGTGTACAACTCTCAAATGGGTATCCAAATATGATTTCATATTTGCAAATGAAGAATTTTTCTTTTCAAAAATAACCTTCATTCGGGGTTAACCAGAATCGACTCTAAAACGATACGGATTTGATCGAAATGGGCCAAATAATGTCTCAGGCTACGAGAGCTTGTGAACCCACTTGCATCTCTCAAATTTGTATGAAAAATTTATTTTATATTTTTAAACGCATAATTCCGCTTTTTATAAATAACCTTCATTCGGGGTTGGTCAAACTTGGGCCTAGAATGACCCGAAGTTGAGAAAAAGGGTCACAAGAACTACATGTCATTGCTCGCAATTAGGACCACATGTACAACTCTCAAATAGGTATCCAATTATGATTTCATATTTGCAAATGAAAAATTTTGCTTTTCAAAAATCACCTTCATTCGAGGTTAACAAGAATAAACCCTAAAATGATACGAATTTGATCGAAGTGGGCAAAATAATGCCTCAATGTTACTAGTGCTCGGGAACCCACCTGCATCTCTCAGATGGGTATCAAAAAATTATTTTATATTTTTAAACCCATAATTCCAGTTTTTCTAAATAACCTTCATTCAGGGCTGGTCAAACTTGGGCCTAGAATGACCCAAAGATGAGAAAAAGGGGCCTAAGAACTACACGTCATCGCTCGCAATTAGGACCACATGCACAACTCTCAAATGGGTATTCAATTATGATTTCATATTTAAAAATGAAGAACTTTTATTTTCAAAAATCACCTTCATTCAGGGTTAACCAGAATCGGCCCTAAAATGATATGAATTTGATCGAAATGAGCAAAAGAATGCCTCAATGTTACAAGCGCTCGGGAACCCATGTGTACAACTCTCAAATGGGTATCCAAATATGATTTCATATTTGCAAATGAAGAATTTTTCTTTTCAAAAATCATTTTCATTTGGGGTTAACCAGAATAACCCCCTAAAATGATACGAATTTGATGGAAATGGGCCAAAGAATCCCTCAACGTTACGAGCGCTCTAGAAACCACTTGCATCTCTCAAATGGGTAACAAAAAATTATTTTGTATTTTTAAACCCATAATTCCACTTCTTCCAAATAACCTTCATTTGGGCCTGGTCAAACTTGGGCCTAGAATGCCCCGAAGTTGGGAAAAAGGGGCCCAAGAACTACATGTCTTTGCTCACAATCAAGACCACATCTACAACTCTCAAATGGGTATCCAAATATGATTTCATATATTAAAATGATTAATTTTTCATTTCAAAAATCACCTTCATTCGGGGTTAACCAGAATCATCCCTAAAATGATACGAATTTGATCGAAATGGGCCAAAGAATGCCTCAACGTTATGAGCGCTCGAGAACCCACCTATATCTCTCAAATGGGCATCAAAAAATTATTTTATATTTTTAAACCCATAATTCCATTTCTTGGGCCTAAAATGACCCGAAGTTGAGAAAAAGGGTCCCAAGAACTACACATCTTTGCACGCAATTAGGATCATGTGTAGAACTCTCAAATGGGTATCCAAATATGATTTCATCTTTGCAAATGAAGAATTTTTCTTTTCAAAAATCACCTTCATTTGGGGTTAACCAAAATCAACGCTAAAACGATACGAATTTGATCGAAATGGGCAAACAAATGCCTCAACGTTATGAGCTCTCGGGAACCCACTTGCATCTCTCAAATGGGTATCAAAAAATCATTTTTTGTCTTTAAACCCATAATTCTACTTCTTCCAAATAGCCTTCATTCGGGGCTGGTCAAACTTGGGCCTAGAATGACCCAAAGTTGAGAAAAAGGGGCCCAATAACTACACGTCTTCGCTCATAATCAAGACCACATGTAAAACTCTCAAATGGGTATCCAAATATGATTTTATATTTGCAAATGAAGAATTTTTATTTTCAAAAATCACCTTCATTTGGGGTTAACTAGAATAAACCATAAAACAATACAAATTTGATCGAAATGGGAAAAAGATGCCTCAACGTTACGAGCGCTCGAGAACCCACTTGAATCTTTCAGATGGGTATCAAAAAATTATTTTGTATTTTTAAACTCATAATTCCACTTCTTCCAAATAGCCTTCATTCGGGGCTGGTCAAACTTGGTCCTACAATGACCTGAAGTTGAGAAAAAGGGGCCCAATAACTACACTTCTTTTCTCCCAATCAATACCATGTGTACAACTCTCAAACAGGTATCAAAATATGATTTCATATTTGCAAATGAAATTTTTTTCTTTTTAAAAATCACCTTCATCCAAGGTTAACCATAATCAACCCTAAAATGATACGAATTTGATCAAAATGGGCCAAAGAATTCCTCAACGTTACGAGCGCTTGGGAATCCACTTGCATCTCTCAAATGGGTATCAAGAAATTATTTTGTATTTTTAAACCCATAATTCCACTTCTTCCAAATAGCCTTCATTCGGGGCTGGTCAGACTTGGGCCTAAAATGACATGAAGTTGAGAAAAAGGGGCCCACGAACTACATGTCTTCGCTCACAATTAGGACCATGTGTACAACTCTCAAATGGGTATCCAAATATGATTTCATATTTGCAAATGAAGAATTTTGCTTTTCAAAAATCACCTTCATTCGAAGTTAACTAGAATCAACAGTTAAATGATATGAATTTGATCGAAATGGGCCAAAGAATGCCTCAATGTTACGAGCACTCAGGAACCCACTTGCATCTCTCAAATGGGTATCAAAAAATTATTTTATATTTTTAAACCCATAATTCCACTTCTTCTAAATAGCCTTCATTTGGGGTTGGTCAGACTTGGGCCTAAAATGACCCGAATTTGAGAAAAAGGGGGCAAAGAAATACATGTCTTCGCTCACAGTTAGGACCACATGTACAACTCTCAAATGGGTATCCAAATATGATTTCATATTTGCAAATGAAGAATTTTTCTTTTCAAAAATCACCTTCATTTGCGGTTAACCAAAATCCACCCTAAAATGATACAGATTTGATCAAAATGGGCAAACGAATGCCTCAACGTTACAAGCGCTCGGGAACCCACTTGCATCTCTCAAATGGGTATCAAAAAATTATTTTGTATTTTTAAATCCATAATTCCACGTTTTCCAAATAGCCTTCGTTCGAGGCTGGTCAAACTTGGGCCTAGAATGACCCGAAGTTGAGAAAAAGGGGCCCAAGAACTACACATCTTTGGTTGCAATCAAGATCATGTTTACAACTCTCAAATGGGTATCCAAATATTATTTCATCTTTGGAAATGAAGAATTTGTATTTTCAGAAATCACATTCATTCTTGGTTAACCAGAATCAACCCTAAAACAATATGAATTTGATTTAAATGGGCCAAAGAATGCCTCAATGTTACGAGTGCTTGGGAACCCACTTGCATCTGTCAAATGGGTATCAAAAAATTATTTTATATTTTTAAACCCATAATTCCACTTCTTCTAAATAGCCTTCATTCGGGGCCGGTCAAACTTGGGCCTAAAATGACCAGAAGTTGAGAGAGACGGGCCCGAGAACTACACGTCTTCGCTCACAATTAGGACCACGTGTACAACTCTCAAACGGGTATCCAAATATTATTTCATATTTGCAAATGAAGAATTTTTCTTTTCAAAAATCACCTTCATTCAGGGTTAACCAAAATCAACCCTAAAACGATACGAATTTGATCGAATTGGGCAAAAGAATGCCTCAACGTTACGAGCGCTTAGGAGCCCACTTTCATCTCTCAAATGGGTATCAAAAAGTTATTTTGTATTTTTAAACCCATAATTCCACTTCTTCCAAATAGTCTTCATTCGGGGCTGGTCAAACTTGGGCCTAGAATGACCCTAAGTTGATAAAAAGGGCCCCAAGAACTACACATCTTCCCTCACAATCAAGACCACACGTACAACTTTCAAATGGGTAGACAAATATGATTTCCTATTTGCAAATGAAGAATTTTGCTTTTCAAAAATCACCTTCATTCGAGGTTAACCAGAATCAACCCTAAAATGATATGAATTTGATCGAAATGGGCCAAAGAATGCCCCAATGTTAGGAGCGCTCGGGAACCCACTTGCATCTCTCAAATGGGTATGAAAAAATTATTTTATAATTTTAAACCCATAATTCCACTTCTTTTAAATAACCTTCATTCAGGGCTGGTCAAACTCGGGCCTAAAATGACTAGAAGTTGAGAAAAAGGGGCCCAAGAACTACACGTCGTCACTCACAATTAGTACCCCGTGTACAACTCTCAAATGGGTATCCAATTATGATTTCATATTTTTAAATGAAGAATTTTTCTTTTCAAAAATCACCTTCATTCGGGGTTAACCAGAATCCACCCTAAAACGATACGAATTTGATCGAAATGGGAAAAAGAATGCCTCAACGTTATGAGCGCTCGAGAAATCACTTGCATCTCTCAAATGGGTATCAAAAAATTATTTTGTATTTTTAAACCCATAATTCGACTTCTTCCAAATAGCGTTCGTTCGAGGCTGGTCAAACTTGGGCCTAGAATGACCCGAAGTTGAGAAACATGGGCCCAAGAACTACACGTCTTCGCTCACAATAAAGACCACATGTACAACTCTCAAATGGGTATCCAAATATTATTTCATCTTTGGAAATGAAGAATTTTTCTTTTCAAAAATCACCTTCATTCGGGGTTAACCATAATCAACCGTAAAACGATACGAATTTGATAGAAATGGGCCAACGAATGCCTCAATGTTACGAGTGCACGGGAACCCACTTGCATCTCTCAAATGGGTATCAAAAAATTATTTTATATTTTTAAACCCATAATTCCAATTCTTCTAAATAGCCTTCATTCGGGGCTGGTCAAACTTGGGCCTAAAATGACCCGAAGTTGAGAGAAAGGGGCCCAATAACTACATGTCTTTGCTCGCAATCAAGACCACATGTACAACTCTCAAATGGGTATCCAAATATGATTTCATATTTGCAAATGAAGAATTTTTCTTTTCAAAAATCACCTTCATTTGGGGTTAACCAAAATCAACCCTAAAATGATACGAATTTGATCAAAATTGGCCAAAGAATGCCTCAACGTTACGAGTTCTCGGAACCCACTTGCATCTCTCAAATGGGTATCAAAAAAATATTTTATATTTTCAAAACCATAATTCTGCTTCATTTAAATAGCCTTCATTCGAGGCGGGTCAAACTTGGGCCTAAAATGACCTGAAGTTAAGAAAAAGGGGCCCGAGAACTACACGTCTTTGCTCACAATTAGGACCACGTGTACAACTCTCAAATGGGTATCCAAATATGATTTCATATTTGCAAATGAAGAATTTTTCTTTTCAAAAATCACCTTCATTTGGGGTTAACCAGAACCAACCCTAAAATAATATGAATTTGATCGAAATGGTCAAAAGAATGCCTCAATGTTATGAGCGCTCGGGAACCCACTTGCATCTCTCAAATGGGTATCAAAAAATTATTTTGTATTTTTAAACCCATAATTCGACTTCTTCCAAATAGCTTTCATTTGGGGCTGGTCAAACTTGGGCCTGGAATGACCCGAAGTTGAGAAAAAGGCACCCAAGAACTACATGTCTTCGCTCGCAATCACGACCATGTGTACACATCTCAAATGTGTATCCAAATATGATTTCATAATTGTAAATGAATAATTTTTATTTTCAAAAATCACCTTAATTCGGGTTAACCATAATCAACCCTAAAGCGATACAAATTTGATCGAAATGGGCCAAATAATGCCTCAACGTTACGAGCCATCGGGAAGCTAGTTGCATCTCTCAAATGGGTATCAAAAAATTATTTTATATTTTAAAACCCATAATTCCACTTCTTCTAAATAGCCTTCATTCGAGGCTGGTCAAACTTGGGCCTACAATGACCCTGAAGTTGAGAAAAATGGGCCCAAGAACTAGACGTCTTCGCTCACAATGAAGACCACGTGTACAACTCTCAAATGGGTATCCAAATATGATTTCATATTTGTAAATGAATAATTTTTCTTTTCAAAAATCACTTTCATTCGGAGTTAATCAGAATCAACCCTAAAACGATACTAATTTGATCGAAATTGGCAAAAGAATGCCTCAACGTTATGAGCGCTTGGGAACACACTTGCATCTCTCAAATGGGTATCAAAAAATTATTTTGTATTTTTAAACCCATAAGTCCACTTCTTCCAAATAGCCTTCATTCGGGGCTGGTCAAACTTGGGCCTAGAATGACCCGAAGTTGAGAAAAAGGGGCACAAGAACTACACATCTTCGCTCACAATTGATACCACGTGTACAACTCTCAAATGGGTATTGAAATATGATTTCATATTTGCAAATGAAGAATTTTTCTTTTTAAAAATCACCATCATTCGAGGTTAACCATACTCAACCCTAAAACGATATGAATTTTATCGAAATGGGCCAAAAATGCCTCAACGTTGTGAGAGCTCGGGAACCGACCTATATCTCTCAAATGGGTATCAAAAAATTATTTTATATTTTTAAACCCATAATTCCACTTATTCCAAATAAGCTTCGTCCGAGGCTTGTTAAACGTAGGCATAGAATGACCCGAAGTTGAGAAAGACGGGGTCAAGAACTACACGTATTCTCCCGCAATCGGGACCACGTGTACATCTCTCAAATGGGTGTCCAAATATGATTTCATCTTTGGAATTGAAGAATTTTTCTTTTCAAAAATAACCTTCATTCGGGGTTAACCAGAATCAACCCTAAAATGATACGAATTTGATCGAAATGGGCCAAAGAATGTCTCAATGTTAGGAGTGCTCGGGAATCCACTTGCATCTCTCAAATGGGTATCAAAAAATTATTTTATAATTTTAAACCCATAATTCTACTTCTTCTAAATAGCTTTCATCCAGGGCTGGTTAGACTTGGGCCTAAAATAACCCGAAGTTGAGAAAAAGGGGCCCAAGAACTACACGTATTCGCTCATAATTAGAACCACGTGTACAACTCTCAAATGAGTATCCAAATATGATTTCATATTTGCAAATGAAGAATTTTTCTTTTAAAAAATCACCTTCATTCAGGGTTAACCAGAATCCACCCTAAAACAAAACAAACTTGATTGAAATGGGAAAAAGAATGCCTCAACGTTATGAGCACTCGGGAACCCACTTGGATCTCTCAAATGGGTATCAAAAAATCATTTTGTATTTTTAAACCCATAATTCCACTTCTTCCAAATAGCCTTCATTCGGGGCTGGTCAAACTTGGGCCTAGAATGACCCGAAGTTGAGAAACATGTTGGAGAATAACCCTAACTTATATTAGTTTATACCTAGCTTAGACTCCTAGATCTTGGTTAATACATTCATTTACACTTTATTTCACCTAATTTGGCCACATAGAGAAGAAGGGCGCGTCATCCCTAGATTTTAGGGAAAACTGCTAATTTTAGATCAAGACTCAACTCCCGGTTCTTGATTTTCTTGATTTATTCATGATTTATTCCAACTCTCCCATGAAAAAACTCATCTATTATTGGGGAATGCGCACCTCCTTTTTGAGTGAGAGATTTATTCCTTAATTAATGATTTTTGTAGTTACTATTATTAGTAACTACTATTTCGGGTCAGTTAAGTGAGTTGGAACTGCTTCTCTTGTCAGTTAAGTGAGATTAAGTGAGATAATGCACATCAATTGAATATTGTGGACATTAATGAGTGTGTGACATGTATCTTTAGTGGTCTAAGTCGAACTATGTGGTCTCCCTTAGCTTATGTCACATATTTTAGCTATTTCTAGCTTTTTTTGACTATAATTTCTATGTTGGAAATCCTATATATTCACCTCCTCTCTTATTTTTTAGGATGGTTGCTCATGTATATTCATTTTTGATTAATATAATTCTCTGATTTATGGAGAAAAACCTTTCTCTCATCTCTTGAATATCAACAAATTGCATGTGTTCAATTTAACTAGAATTCTAGATCTATCAGGGTTTCTGCAGGAATTCTACAAAACATGGGCCCAAGAACTACACGTCTTTGCTCGCAATAAAGACCACGTATAAAACTCTCAAATGGGTATCCATATATTATTTCATCTTTGGAAATGAAGAATTTGTCTTTTCAAAAATCACCTTCATTCGAGGTTAACCAGAATCAACCCTAAAACGATACGAATTTGATCGAAATGGGCCAACGAATGCCTCAATGTTACGAGTGCTCGGGAACCCACTTGCATCTCTCAAATGGGTATCAAAAAATTATTTTATATTTTTAAACCCATAATTCCACTTCTTCTAAATAGCCTTCATTCGGGGCTGGTCAAACTTGGGCCTAAAATGACTCGAAGTTGAGAGAAAGGGGCCCAATAACTACACGTCTTTTCTCGCAATCAAAACCACATGTACAACTCTCAAATGGGTATCCAAATACGATTTCCTATTTGCAAATGAAGAATTTTTCTTTTCAAAAATCACCTTCATTCGGGGTTAACCAGAATCAACCCTAAAACAATACGAATTTGATCGAGATGGGCCAAAGAATGCCTCAACGTTACTAGTGCTCAGGAACCCACTTGCATCTCTCAAATGGGTATCAAAAAATTGTTTTATATTTTTAAACCCATAATTCCAGTTCATCTAAATGGCCTTCTTTCGGGGCTGGTAAAACTTGGGCCTAAAATGACCCGAAGTTGAGAAAAAGGGGCCCAAGAACTACACGTCTTTGCTCACAATTAGGACCACGTGTACAACTCTCAAATGGGTATCCAAATATGATTTCATATTTGCAAATGTAGAATTTTTCTTTTCAAAAATCACCTTCATTTGGGGTTAACCAGAACCAACCCTAAAACAATATGAATTTGATCGAAATGGGCAAAAGAATTCGTCAACGTTACGAGCACTCGGGAACCCACTTGCATCTCTCAAATGGGTATCAAAAAATTATTTTGTATTTTTAAACCTATAATTTCACTTCTTCCAAATAGCCTTCATTCGGGGATGGTCAAACTTGGGCCTGGAATGACCTAAAGATGAGGAAAAGGGGCCCAAGAACTACATGTCTTTGCTCGCAATCAAGACCACATGTACAGATCCCAAATGGGTATCCAAATATGATTTCATAATTGCAAATGAAGAATTTTGCTTTTAAAAACTCACCTTCATTCAGGGTTAACCATAATCAACTCTAAAATGATACAAATTTGATCAAAATGGGCCAAAGAATGCCTCAACATTACGAGCACTTGGGAACCCAATTGCATCTCTAAAATGGGTATCAAAAAATTATTTTATATTTTAACCCCATAATTCCAGTTCTTCTAAATAGCCTTCACTCAGGGCTAGCCAAACTTGGGCCTACAATGACCCGAAGTTGAGAAAATTGGGTCCAAGAACTATACGTCTTCGCTCACAATGAAGACCACGTGTACAACTCTCGAATGGGTATCCACATATGATTTCATATTTTTAAATGAATAATTTTTCTTGTCAAAAATCACCTTCATTCAAAGTTAACCAAAATCAACCCTAAAATGATACTAATTTGATCGAAATCGACAAAAGAATGCCTCAACGTTACGAGTGCTTGGGAACTCACTTGCATCTCTCTAATGGGTATCAAAAAATTATTTTGTATTTTTAAACCCATAAGTCCACTTCTTCCAAATAGCCTTCATTTGGGGCTGGTCAAACTTGGGCCTAGAATGACCCGAAGTTGAGAAAAAGGGGCCCAAGAACTACACGTCTTCGCTCACAATCGATACCACGTGTAAAACTCTCAAATGGGTATCGAAATATGATTTCATATTTTCAAATGAAGAATTTTGCTTTTCAAAAATCACCATCATTCGAGGTTAACTAGAATCAACCATAAAACAACATGAATTTGATCAAAATGTGCCAAAAAGGCCTCAATGTTGTGAGAGCTCGGGAACCCACCTATATCTCTCAAATGGGTATCAAAAAATTATTTTATATTTTAAACCCATAATTCCACTTATTTCAAATAGGCTTTGTTCGAGGCTGGTCAAACTTGGGCCTCGAATGACCCGAAGTTGAGAAAGACGGGGCCAAGAACTACACTTCTTCTCCCACAATCAGGACCACGTGTACAACTCTCAAATGGGTGTCCAAGTATGATTTCATCTTTGGAAATGAAAAATTTTTCGTTTCAAAAATCACCTTCATTCGGGGTTAACCATAATCAACCCTAAAACAATACAAATTTGATCGAAATGGGCCAAATAATGTCTCAATGTTACGAGTGATTGGGAACCCACTTGCATTTCTCAAATGGGTATAAAAAAAACATTTTATATTTTTAAACCCATATTTCCACTTTTTCTAAATAGCCTTCGTTCAGGGCTAGTTAAACTTGGGCCTAGAATGACCCAAAGTTGAGAAAAAGGGGCCCAAGAACTACACATCTTTGTTTGCAATTAGGACCACATATACAACTCTCAAATGGGTATCCAAATATGATTTAATATTTGCAAATGAAGATTTTTTCTTTTAAAAAATCACCTTCATTTGGGGTTAGTCAGAATCAACCCTAAAACGATACGAATTTGATCAAAATGGGGAAAAATAATGCTTCAGTGTTATGAGCGCTCGGGAACCCACTTGCATCCCTCAAATGGGTATCAAAAAATTATTTTATATTTTTAAATCCATAATTTTTCTTCTTCTAAATAGCTTTCATTCGGGGCTGGTCAAACTTGGGCCTACAATGACCCAAATTTGAGAAAAAGTGGCCCAAGAACTACACGTCTTCTCCCGCAATCAGGACCATGCGTACAACTGTCAAATGGGTACCCAAATATGATTTCATCTTTGGAAATGAAGAATTTTTCTTTTTAAAAATCACCTTCATTTGGGGTTAACCAGAATCAACCCTAAAATGATACGAATTTGATCGAAATGGGCCAAAGAATGCCTCAACGTTACGAGCACTCGGGAACCCACTTGCATCTCTCAAACGGGTATCAACAATTTATTTTATTTTTTTAAACCCATAATTCCACTTTTTCTAAATAGCCTTCATTCAAGGATGGTCAAACTTGGGCTTAGAATGACCCAAAGTTGAGAAAAAAGGGGCCCAATAAATACACGTCTTCGATCACAATCAGGATCACGTATACAAATCTCAAATGGGTATCCAAATATGATTTCATATTTGCAAATGAAGAATTTTCTTTTCAAAAATCACCTTCATTCGGGGTTAACTAGAATCGACCCTAAAATGATACAAATTTGATCGAAATGGGAAAGAGAATGCCTCAACGTTACGAGCGTTCGGGAACCCACTTGCATCTCTCAAATGGGTATCAAAAAATTATTTTGTATTTTTAAAACCTTAATTCCACTTCTTCCAAATAGCCTTCATTTGGGGTTGGTCAAACTTGGGCCTAGAATGAACCGAAGTTGAGAAAAAGGGGCCCAATAACTACACGTCTTCGCTCGCAATTAGGACCACGTATAAAACTCTCAAATAGGTATCCAAATATGATTTCATGTTTGCAAATGAAGAATTTGTCTTTTGAAAAATCACCTTCATTTGGGGTTAACCACAATCAACCTTAAAACGATACGAATTTGATCGAAATGGGAAAAAAGAATGCCTTGACGTTACGAGCGTTCGGGAACCCACTTGCATCTCTCAAATGGGAATCAAAAAATTATTTTGTATTTTTAAACCCATAATTCCACTTCTTCCAAATAGCCTTCATTCCGGGCTGGTCAAACTTGGGCCTAGAATGACCCAAAGTTAAGAAAAAGGGGCCCAAGAACTACATGACTTCGCTCGCAATCAAGACCATGCGTACAAATATCAAATGGGTATCCAAATATGATTTCATATTTTCAAATGAAGAATTTTGTCTTTTCAAAAATCACCTTCATTCGAGGTTAACCATAATAAACCCTAAAACGATACGAATTTTATCGAAATGGGCCAAAGATTGCCTCAGTGTTACGAGCGCTCGGGAACCCACTTGCATCTCTCAAATGGGTATCAAAAAATTATTTTGTATTTTTAAAACCATAATTCCACTTCTTCTAAATAGCCTTCATTCGAGGCTCGTCAAACTTGGGCCTAAAATTACCCGAAGTTGAGAAAAAGGGGGTCAAGAACTACACGTATTCGCTGGCAATTAGGACCACGTGTACAACTCTTAAATGGGTATCCAAATATGATTTCATATTTACATATGAAGAAAATTTCTTTTCAAAAATCACCTTCATTCGGGGTTAGCCAGAATTAACCCTAAAACGATACGAATTTGATTGAAATGGGGAAAAGAATGCCTCAACATTACGAGTGCTCGGGAACCCACTTGCATCTCTCAAGTGGGTATCAAAAAATTATTTTGTATTTTTAAACCCATAGTTGCACTCCTTCCAAATAGAATTCCTTCGGGGCTAGTCAAACTTAGGCCCAGAATGACCCGAAGTTGAGAAAGAGGGGCCCAAGAACCACACGTCTTCACTCGCAATCAAGACCGCGTGTACAACTCTCAAATGGGTATCAAAATATGATTTCGTATTTGCAAATGAAGAATTTTACTTTTCAAAAATCACCTTCATTCGGGGTGAACTAGAATCAACCCTAAAACAATACAAATTTAATCGAAATAGATAAAATAATACCTCAACATTGCGAGAGCTCGGGAACCCACCTATATCCCTCAAATGGGTATCAAAAAATCATTTTATATTTTTAAAACCATAATTCCACTTCTTCCAAATAGCCTTCGTTCGAGGTTGGTCAAACTTGGGCCTAGAATGACCCAAAGTTGAGAAAAAGGGGCTCAATAACTACACGTCTTCTCCAAAAATCAGGACCACACATACAACTCTCAAATGGGTATCCAAAAATGATTTCATTTTTGAAAATGAATAATTTTTCTTTTCAAAAATCACCTTCATTCGGGGTTAACCAAAATCAACCCTAAAATGATACGAATTTGATCGAAATGGGCCAAAGAATGCCTCAACGTTACGAGTGCTTGGGAACCCACCTAATTCTCTCAAATGGGTAAAAAAAAATTGTTTTATATTTTTAAACCCATAATTCCACTTCTTATAAATAGCCTTCATTCGAGATTGGTCAAACTTCGATCTACAATGACCCGAAGTTTGAGAAAAAGGGGCCCAAGAACTACATGTCTTCGCTCACAATGAGGACCACGTGTACAACTCTCAAATGGGTATCCAAATATGATTTCATATTGAAAATGAAGGATTTTTCTTTTGAAAAATAACCTTCATTCGAGGTTAACCAGAATCAACCCTAAAATGATACAAATTTGATCGAAATGGGCCAAAGAATGCCTCAACGTTACGAGCGCTCAGGAACCCACATGCATCTCTCAAATGGGCATCAAAAAATTATTTTATATTTTTAAACAAATAATTCCACGTTTTCTATATAGCCTTCATTCGGGGCTTGTCAATGACCTGAAGTTGAGAAAAAGGGGCCCAAGAAGTACAATTTTTCGCTCGCAATTACGACCACGTGTACAACTCTCAAATGGGTATCCAAATATGATTTCATATTTGCAAATGAATAATTTTTCTTTTCAAAAATCACCTTCATTTGGGGTTAACTATAATCAACCCTAAAACGATACGAATTTGATCGAAATGGGCCAAAGAGTGCCTCAACATTATGAGCGCTCGGGAAACCACTTGCATCTCTCAAATGGGTATCAAAAAATTATTTTATATTTTTAAACCCATAATTACACTTCTTCCAAATAGCCTTCGTTCAAGGTTGCTAAAACTTGGGCCTAGAATGACCCGAAGCAGAGAGAAAGGGGCTCAAGAACTACACGTATTCTCCCACAATTGGGACCAAGTGTACAAATCTAAAATGAGTTTTCAAATATGATTTCATCTTTGGAAATGAAGAATTTATCTTTTCAAAAATCACCTTCATTCGGGGTTAACCAAAATCAACCCTAAAATGATACGAATTTGATCGATATGGGTCAAAGAATGCCTCAACGTTATAAGCGCTTGGGAACTCATTTGCATCTCTCAAATGGATATCAAAAAATTATATTATATTTTTAAACCCATAATTCCACATTTTCTAAATAGCCTTCATTCGGGGCTTGTCAAACTTGGGCTAGAATGACTTGAAGTTGAATAAAAGAGGTCGAAGAACTACACGTCTTCGTTCACAATTAGGACCACGTGTACAACTCTCAAATGGGTATCCAAATATGATTTCATATTTGCAAATGAAGAGTTTTGATTTTCAAAAATCACTTTCATTTGGGGTTAACAAGAATCGATCGTAAAATGATACGAATTTGATCGAAATGGGCAAAATAATGCCTCAACGTTATGAGTGCTCGGGAACCCACTTGCATCTCTCAAATGGGTATCAAAAAATTATTTTGTATTTTTAAACCCATAATTCAACTTCTTCCAAATAGCCTTCATTCGGGGCTTGTCAAACTTGGGCCTAGAATGACCCGAAGTTGAGAAAAAGGGGACCAAGAACTACACGTCTTTGCTCGAAATCAATACCACATATACAACTCTAAAATGGGTATCCAAATATGATTTCATATCTGAAAATGAAGAAATTTTCTTTTCAAAAATCACCTTCATTCGAGGTTAACCAAAATCAAGCATAAAAAGATACAAATTTTATCGAAATGGGCTAAAGAATGCCTCAACCTTACGAGCTCTTGGGAACCCACTTGCATCTCTCAAATGGGTATCAAAAAATTATTTCATATTTTTAAACACATAATTCCACTTCTTTTAAATAGCCTTCATTCGTGGCCGGTCAAAATTGGGCCTACAATGACCTGAGGTTGAGAAAAGGGGCCCAAGAACTACACGTCTTCGCTAGCAATGGGGACCACGTGTACAACTCTCAAATGGGTATCCAAATATGATTTCATATTTTCAAATGAAGACTTTTTATTTTCAAAAATCACCTTCATTTGGGGTTAACTAGAATCAATCCTAAAACGATACGAATTTGATCGAAATGGGCCAAAGAATGCCTCAACGTTATGAGCGCTCGGGAAACCACTTGCATCTCTCAAACGTGTATCAAAAAATTATTTTGTATTTTTAAACCCATAATTCCACTTCTTCTAAATAGCCTTCATTCGGGGCTGGTCAAACTTGGGCCTAAAATGACCTGAAGTTGAGAAAAAGGGGCCCAAGAACTACACGTCTTCGCTCACAATTAGGACCACATGTACAACTTTGAAATGGGTATCGAAATATGATTTCATATTTGCAAATGAAGAATTTTTCTTTTCAAAAATGACATTTATTCGGGGTTAACGAGAATCAACCCTAAAACGATACTAATTTGATCGAAATGGACAAAATAATGCCTCAACGTTACGAGCGCTCTAGAACCCACTTTCATATCTGAAATGGGTATCAAAAAATTATTTTGTATTTTTAAACCCATTATTTAACTTCTTCCAAATAGCCTTCATTCGAGGCATGCGAAGCATGTCCCTATAATGACCCGAAGTTGAGAAAAGGAGCCCAAGAACTACATGTCTTCGCTCACAATCAATACCACATGTACAACTCTCAAATGTGTATCCAAATACGATTTCATATTTGCTAATGAAGATTTTTTCTTTTCAAAAATCACTTTCATTCAAGGTTAAACAAAATCAACCCTAAAATGATACAAATTTGATCGAAATGGGCCAATAAATGCCTCAACGTTGCAAGAGCTCGGGAACCCACCTCTATGTCTCAAATGGGTATTAAAAATTTATTTTATATTTTTAAACCCATAATTCCACTTCTTCCAAATAGCCTTCGTTCGAGGTTGGTCAAACTTGGGCTTAGAATAACCCGAAGTTGAGAAAAAGGGGCCCAAGAACTACATGTCTTCTCCCGCAATCGGGACCACGTGTAGAAATCTCAAATGGGTATCCAAATATGATTTCTTCTTTCGAAATGAAGAATTTGTCTTTTCAAAATCACCTTCATTCAGGGTTAACCAGAATTGACCCTAAAACAATACGAATTTGTCGAAATGGGAAAAAGAATGCCTCAACATTACAAGGACTCAGGAACCTAATTGCATCTCTCAAATGGGTATTAAAAAATAATCTTTTATTTTTAAACCCATAATTCCACTTCTTCCAAATAGCCTTCATTTGGGGTTTGTCAAACTTGGGCCTAGAATGATCCAAAGTTGAGAAAAAGGGGCCCAAGAACTACATGTCTTCGCTCGCAATCAAGACCATGTGTACAACTCTCAAATGGGTATCCAAATATGATTTCATGTTTGCAAATGAAGAATTTTTCTTTTCAAAAATCACCTTCATTCGGGGTTAATCATAATCAACCCTAAAACGATATGAATTTGATTTAAATGGGCCAAAGAATGCCTCCACCTTATGAGGGCTCAGGAACCCACTTGCATCTCTCAAATGGGTATCAATTTTTGTTTTTATATTTTTAAACCTATAATTCCACTTTTTATAAATAGCCTTCATTTGGGGCTGGTCAAACTTAGGCCTAAAATGACCCGAAGTTTACAAAAAGGGGCCCAAGAACTACATGTATTCACTCACAATTAGGACCACTTGTACAACTCTCAAATGGGTATCCAAATATGATTTCATTTTTGCAAATGAAGAATTTTTGTTTTCAAAAATCACCTTCATTAGGGGTTAACCAAAATTAACCCTAAAAAGATACGAATTTGATCGAAATGGGCCAAAGAATGCCTCAACGTTGTGAGAGCTCGGGAACCCACCTATATCTCTCAAATGGTTATCAAAAAATTATTTTGTATTTTTAAACCCATGTTGGCACAGGGTAGACCTGGGGTTCAACACTTATACAAAGCACCAACAAAACCCTAACTACCAACCCTTTCGACAACACCTATGAAGTAGATGAAGTCTCACCCAAGGTAGAGGCAGGGGTGGTTGTAGGACTCAAGTGTTTACAACCTAGTTGGGACATAGATCTATGATCACAATACTTAACATAACACTTTAGCATTTAACATTCATTAATATTTAACGCTTATTCACATCCCAGGTTGAAACCCCAATTACAGAACAATGCAGTATTCAACAAGATCTAACACATCCAAGCACTAAGCACATAGAAATAGATAAGATCTAGAATTCATTCACATTACTAAGCACTAAGATACTATATCATATGCATCTAACATATATTACTACGCTAAGCATAAATCACATTAATAACATAACAACCATAATGCACAAAGAAACCACAACACAGGATATATGTGGTTCACCCCAGCGTGGGGCTAGGTCCACCAAATATTCTTCTTCTTTATTGTCTTCTGTCAATCTTATTACATGCGCAAAGCCTCGAACCCTACTCCGCATAAGATAGGAGATCTGCGCGCATCTCGCTAGATCCTCCTTCCCCGAGCTAGGTCACAACACAAATCCTTCTTACATTTACTTGCACTTAGCATTGCAAGTCTTATCACACAATATGCACAAAGCCTTCACAACTATTCACACTTAGCGCATTGGCCCCTTCTTACATCGCCTAGATTTCTATTTATACATTACAAAAGGGGCCTAAGCATGGGTAAACCCATGGGCTGACATCCCATCCCCATTACATAAAACCTAAACCCAAAAATCCATGAAAAGGGGGCGAGATGCCGTGATCTCCTCTTCGCCTTGCGCTCCGCCTTCGACCAGTCTGTCGAAGTACCAAAAATGGATAAACATGACCAAGGTTCTCCAAAACTTGGTCAAGGGCCAATAGGCCCCCAACACTCACTTGTGACTCATCTAGAGTCACTCTGATCTGGGTATCTCTACCTCAAATGCCTTGATTTTTGGCTCGAGCTTCCTTGACCTTTTTCTTCGACAGAGCCTCCTGCTCGACGAACTCCTGAATAAATTTCTTGGTCATAGATCCTTCCAAGCACTGTTCTACCGTGGTGGCCATTTGTTTGAGCTGTACACCTTGTGAGTTGTGCACCTTCAATCTCCTCAAAAAGTGTGCAATCTTGACCCTGTACTGGCTGGAGCCTCTGAGTCACTTCCATGACTTTACTCTGGATTGCATGGACTTGTTGCTGAACCGTGCACTGTTCCTGGGACCTTTTCATCCTTTCGACTGTTGATAGTGGCTTCAACTACGCTTGCACTGTTGTTGCTTGCTGCTTTGCCTCCTGGAGCTATGACTCCAATGTCCTTAGTTCAGGGTCCTCTGCAAGGCACTCGTAAGTCTATGGACTTTGAATGCTGAGCTGTTTGCATTCTAAGGCCAATGCCTTGATTCTATGGACTACGCTCCGGGTAGTTTCCTCTCTTTGGTATCACACTTTCTACGGAGTGCTTAGGAATGCTTGTAACTCCATTTATGATACTCTTTGTTAGAGATGTTGAATGGATTCAACAAGAGTCCCCACTTGACTCTCCATTGGGTCTTCTTCCATCTGTTCTAAGCCCATCACAGAGCGAATTTCTCTAGTGACTTCTTCTTTAACTCCAATTTGGTTCGTGAGTAGCTGTTATTTCTCCTTATGGATCTGTGAACTTCGCTTGGAGGTTGTCTTTTTCTTGTTGCACGACCTGACATTTCTCTAGGGATTCCTCTTTTGCTTGCTTTAATGCCTCTATGGCATGTTCTTTTTCTTCCTGGACATGATGAAGGAAATATTTTGTCACATCTGCTAGTCTGTGCAGCTGGTTAGGCTCATCTCCCAACTCAATCCCTTCAGATGACGGAGGCGTAGTCGACACTGTGCAACTATAATAGAGGGCTTGTTGTACCCCTTTCAGCTCTGCTTCAATCTAATCATACATGGTTTCTTGTTTTTCTTCATTTATCTATAAAATATATTCTAATGTATCTGATACGACGACGATGATGAGATCAATGTCATCTACCATGAGCATAGTCTTTAGCTTGGACTTACTAGCTTTGGACTTCTTCCGCGATGAAGGTTTCATGGGGGAAACCTTTCTTTTATTGGATGTCTCAACCTCATCAATTAGATCCCTAGGCGGTGTTACTTTTCCCTACTTTTTCTTATCTTCTTCCCCTTTGTCCTCTTCTTTGTCCACTTTGTCACCTCCTCCCCCTTCAGGTGAATCTGAAGTAGTCTCTTTTGATGCGTTCTTCAGTTCCTGTACCTCTTCCTTTTTCTTCCTTATGCTACTACTGGGTGCATCATAATCTTTGTGAGTGACCACAAGACTTCCGATGAGGTTGGGGTCAGACAGTTCTACCTGGTCGACTGGTATAAGGAACTCTGCAGACCATTCATTATTTATTTCTTACATGTCCTCCTCTGTGAGCTTATAGTAGGATTGAAGCTCTTCTTTATTTTCGTCTACGCACGTAGTGATATAAACAAAATGTCTATCTGCACGGAACTTCACAAGGGGTCTGAACCTGTGCAAGGTATTCAGTGTCATGCGTGGGAAGGAATCAATAGCTCTCTTCAGTTGTAGGTAATAGGTATGGAACACCACTTTTTACTGCCATTGCTTAGCCATGTCACTCGAATACCAGAGCGTAGTGAACTTCGCAGCTAAGGGTTCGTATGGCTCAATTTCAGGGAAGGTCACACCTTTCGACATCTCCTAAGCAATGAAGGTGATGAGGATCAACAACCAACTAAAATGAAACTCGTAGCCCTGATCCTGTGCTTCACGACAATCTTGTTCTAACTGGTTGAGGAGGTAGCTCACCTAGTTCATTTGTATCCCTTTAATGCATTTTCCCGCGAGGTCAACAACAAACTCCGTGACTTGCATGGGTCTATTCTTCCTTACTATCTTACCAATGATCAACTGG
The DNA here is from genome assembly GCA_000966675.3 of Picea glauca. Lineage (NCBI taxonomy): Eukaryota > Viridiplantae > Streptophyta > Pinopsida > Pinales > Pinaceae > Picea > Picea glauca. The sequence goes on along the minus strand of JZKD02S0653118.1, from coordinate 181,280 downwards.
CAGGCTAGGCACACTGTGCCATTCTGGATGGAGGCTAACTTGTAGCCTCGCTTCCCCTTATCCACATCGCCATACGTATATTTGATTCGCTACGCTAGGGAACGGTCTGCAACCTTCCCTGGATAAAATTCTTGTGGGTCTGGTCCTTGCATGCTTAATCTGGTGATCCAATGGATCAGGGCCGGATCTATGGTGATGTGTCTATCCATCCACAGATAGCCACCATGGAAGCATTGCAACAGGAGTTTAACGCACACATTAACCTCCCGATGCCTTCCAAAGTGGGGTATATTCATTACGTTCAAGATGGTGGACCTTGCAATGTCCATGGTCCACGGCTGGGGGATTATCTTCATCTTTTTCCCCATTGTTTTGGTCAAGTACTTGTGTGGTGTGAGCATTCCATGGTTCTTGGGATCTATCAAGTTGAAGTCACTGATCTTCAACGTCATAATCTGTCCTAACTGTGGTCCATCTACGTGTATCCCCTTCGAGAGGTATACAGTGATCAATGTGTAGTCGAAGTCCCTCGGGAAACTATCATGACTAACCATGCCAGCCAAAGGTGGGATATAGTCGGGCAGGATAGATGGGATGATCTTCGCATTCACCAAGTTATCACGATGCTTGCTCCGCTTCTCTGTCACATTTCTAAAGTGTGTAGATCTACGTACAGTCGATGAAGAGGCTTGTACTCCTCTTTTTGATGAAGCTCGTTCCCTTGCGGACATGATGTTCTCAGCCATGAGGTCTATGAGGATATGTTCGATGGATTTCTCTATTGCGCTGTGCTCACCCGACATACATGCTCGAGATCAGATATCTTAGGTAGGCGAAAAAATACTCACGGTAATAGAACAGGTGATGAAGTCTCAATAGGCATAGTGCGATAACAATGAATTCTCTGTGGGCTTGGATACTCTCAATTCGCAAAAGTGTTCTTGATGCAAAATTCGATGGGACAAATAGACAATGTCGTAACAGATTCCTCCAACGGGAAAGGATGCCTCAATCAATGCAATTTCATCCGTTATGGCGCGATCTCAATGGTCTAATGGTGATCTTTCCTGCCATAACGACGTTTCTAGCCATTCTGGAGCATTTGTCTAATGATTGATATGCCTCCAACGGTCATATTTCTTTGCCATGGTGAAGTGCCAATCTACACTGTTCTACTATTCCAATGAATTTCAATTTCTGCAAACCTTCCTTCTGCGAAGTCTTCTCTAAGACTTCTTGCAATTTTTCTAACTTTGCTTTCTTCTTGCTGAACTTTCTAGCTTTCTTTCCTGTGATTTTCATATAAGGATGCCTCTTTCCATTCTTGTTCTTATATCCTCTTGGAATTGTAACTTCGCACTGCCGAGGATCTTTCACAGCATTCAAGAGTAACACTTCTTTTCTTATTGGAGTAGATGCTCTACTCTCCTGCATAGACAGGTTTTTCAAATCTACCCACATTCTTTCAGCTTCGACAGCCAGATCTCTGGTCGTTAGTATCTTAGACTTATCCCCTTGTTCTTCAAGTAAGTGCGATATTCTCTTAGCCATGAAATCCCTTAGTTCTTTCTTTTTCTTTTCCAGAGCTTCCTCTTCTTCTTTCCTGCGGACCTGATCTTTCTCAATCTAGTTTTTTCCTAGCAAAATAGAAAATGGGGCATTGTTCTCAACAAACTTAACGACCTAAAATTATTCCTCTGTTGAAGTTCCATGAGCACTCATATATATTTGGGTAAGTCTTCCACATAGGGTTATCAACTTTCCTTTAAACAATACTATTTCTCCCAATGAAGGAACCATAACAGTCTTCCCTAAAATTTCCCAAGTTCTTTCTGTCATGATATTCACGTGTTTTTCCTCATCCAGAACACAGTCTATGTCGAAGTATCCTATTTTTGTTTCTATGCACTCCTTCTCTTTGAATACATCTGATAAGCTAATGTCTCTGTGATCATTCAGGGTTTCTTTCATTTACAATAACATAGTCTCTGATTCTTTTCGGGGTTCTAGCATATTCTTAGTCTCTTGAACTTTCTCAGGGTTTTCTTGTCTCATATTCATCTTTTCAATTTTAGCAATCATTCTAGGGAAATCCAAAACTTCATGGTCCATATATTTACAACAAAGACAACTAGGACCTCTACCAGGGAATTCCTTAGAAATATGTCCTAGTTTTCTGCAACTATAACAAAGAGTTAATCCTCTCTTTCTTTTAAATGATCCCCAACCTTTTTTGTACTGCGCACGGGGATCATAGTACTGAACATGCAAAAATTTATTTCTAGGATCCTACATCCATTTGTTAGTCCAAACATTCTTTCTATGCATAGGAATAACATATCTTTCATTACTTCTATCAGATCTAGTCATATCAAATCTTGTTTCTTCTATCTGTGCCATAGTTTTTAGGCTAGGACAAAATCTATAAAGCATTCCCAGATCCATTCTTTTGAAACAAAAAATTTCACTTATCTTACCTTTATCAGAGCACAAAGCTTTAAAATCTGACCTCTTTTCTTCAGATCTGATTTCCTTCTTAGCACAGAGCTTTATGATCTTACCTCTTTTCCTCAGATCAGACTTCTTTTCTTAGCACATAGCTTAACAGTCAGTGGAATACTGTGCACTACAAAAATAGATCTACACATAGAGCTTTTTTCTTTTCTTCAGTTCGCAGTAATCATAGTTTCAGTCCCGACAACAGAACCATTTGTTGGCACAAGGTAGACCTAAGGTTCAACACTTCAACAATGCACCAACAAAACCCTAACTACTGACTCTTTCAGCAACACCTGCGAAGCAGATGAAGTCTCACCCAAGGTAGAGGCAGGGGTGGTTGCAGGATTCAAGTGTCTACAACCTAGCTGGGACATAGATATGTGATCACAGTACTTAAAAAATCACTTTAGCATTTAACATTCATTAGTATTTAACCCTTATTCACATCACAGGTTGAAACCCTAATTAAAGAAAAACATGGTATTCAACAAGATCTAACACATCCAATCACTTAGCACATAGAAATAGATAAGATCTAGCACTCATTCACATTACTAAGAACTAAGCTACTTTATCAGATGCATCTAACATATATTACTACACTAAGCATAAATCACATCAATAACATAACAACCATAATACACAAAAAAACCACAACACATGATATGCGTGGTTCACCCTAGCGTGGGGCTACGTCCAACAACTCTTCTTCTTCTTTATTGTCTTCTATCAATATTATTACATGCACAGAGCTCAAACCCCACTCTGCATAGGACATGAGATCTGCACGCACCTTTCTAGAGCCTCCTTCCCCGAGCTAGGTCACAACACAAAGCCATCTTACACTCACTTGCACTTAGCTCCGCAAGTAGTATCACACAATATCCACAAAGCCTTCAACACTATTGGCACTTATCACATTGGCCCCTTCTTACATCGCCTAGACATCTATTTATACATTACAAAATGAGCCTAAGAATGGGTAAACCCATGGGCCGACATCCCATCCCCATCACATAAACCCTAAACCCAAAAATCCCTGAAAAGGGGGTGATATCCCACGATCTCCTCTTCGCCTTGTGCTCCGCCTTCGACCAGCCTGTCGAAGTCCCAAAAATGGTCAAACATGACCAAGGTTCTCCAAAAATAGGCAAAATAATACCTCAACATTACGAGCGGTTGATAACCCACTTGCATCTCTCAAATGGGTATCAAAAAATTATTTTGTATTTTTAAACCCATAATTCCACTTCCTCCAAATAGCCTTCATTAGGAGCTGGTCAAACTTGGGCCTACAATGACCCGAATTTGAGAAAAAGGGGCCCAAGAACTACATGTCTTAGCTTACAATCAAGACCACATGTACAACTCTCAAATGGGTATCCAAATATGATTTCATATTTGCAAATGAAGAATTTTTCTTTTCAAAAATCACCTTCATTAGGGGTTAACCAGAATCAACCCTAAAGCGATACGAATTTGATCAAAATGTGTCAAAGAATGCTTCAACATTGTGAGAGCTCGGGAACCCACCTATATCTCTCAAATGGGTATCAATTTTTTTTTTTATATTTTTAAACCAAGAATTCCACTTCTTCCAAATCGCCTTCGTTCGAGGCTAGTCAAACTTAGGCCTAGAATGACCCGAAGTTGAGAAAAAGGGGCCCAAAAACTACACGTCTTTTCCCGCAATTGGGACCACATCTACAACTCTCAAATGGGTATCCAAATATGATTTCATCTTTGGAAATAAAGAATTTGTCTTTCAAAAATCACCTTCATTCGGGGTTAACCAGAATCAACCCTAAAAAGATACGAATTTGATCGAAATGGGCCAACGCATTCCTCAACGTTACGAGCGCAAGGGAACCCTCTTACATCTCTGAAATGGGTATCAAAAAATCATTTTATATTTTTAAACCCATAATTCCACTTTTTCTAAATAGCCTTCATTCCGGGCTCGTCAAACTTAGGCCTAGAATGACCTGAAGTTGAGAAAAGGGGCCCAAGAACTACATGTATTAGCTTGCAATTAGGACTATGTGTAAAAATTTCAAATGGGTATCCAATTATGATTTTATATTTGCAAATGAAGAAATTTTCTTTTCAATAATCACCTTCATTCAGGATTATCCTGAATCGACCCTAAAATGATAGGAATTTGATAAAAATGGGCAAAAGAATGCCTGAATGTTACGAGCGCTTAGGACCCACTTGCATCTCTCAAATGGGCATCAAAAAATTATTTTGTATTTTTAAATGTATAATTCCACTTCTTCCAAATAGCCTTCATTTGGGGCTGGTTAAACTTGGGCCTAGAATGACCTGAAGTCGAGAAAAAGGGGCCCAAGAACTACACTTATTCACTCGCAATAAAGACCACATGTACAACTCTTAAATGGGTATCCAAATATGAGTTCATATTTGCAAATGAATAATTTTGCTTTTAAAAAATCACCTTCATTCAGGGTTAACCATAATCAACCCTAAAATGATACGAGTTTGATAGAAATGGGCCAAAGAATGCCTCAACGTTACTAGCGCACGAAAACCCACTTGCATCTCTCAAATGGGTATCAAAAAATTATTTTATATTTTTAAACCCATAATTCCACTTCTTCTAAATAGCCTTCATTCGGGGCTGGTCAAACTTGGGCCTAAAATGACTCGAAGTTGAGAAAAAGGGGCCCAAGACCTACATGTCTTCCCTCGCAATTAGGACCACGTGCATAACTCTCAAATGGGTATCCAAATATGATTCATATTTGCAAATGAAGAATTTTGCTTTTCAAAAATCACCTTCATTCGGGGTTAACTAGAATCAACCCTTAAATGATATGAATTTGATCGAAATGGGAAAAATAATGCCTCAACATTACGAGCACACAGGAACCCACTTGCATATCTCAAATGGGTATCAAAAAAATATTTTTTATTTTTAAAACCATAATTCCACTTCTTCCAAATAACCTTCATTTGGGGTTGGTCAAACTTGGGCCTATAATGACCTGAAGTTGAGAAAAAGGGGCCCAAGAACTACACGTCTTCGCTCGCAATCAAGACCTTGTGTACAACTCTCAAATGGATATCCAAATATGATTTCATATTTGAAAATGAAGAATTTTGCTTTTCAAAAATCACCTTCATTCGGGGTTAACCAGAATCAACCCTAAAACGATACGAATTTGATCGAACTGGGCCAAAGAATGCCTCAACATTGCAAGAGATCGAGATCCCGCCTATATCTCTCAAATGGGTATCAAAAAATTATTTTATATCTTTAAACCCATAATTCCACTTCTTCCAAATAGCCTTCATTTGGGGCTGGTTAAACTTGGGCCTAGATTGACCCGAAGTTGAGAAAAAGGGGCCCAAGAACTACACGTATTCACTCGCAATAAAGACCAAATGTACAACTCTTAAATGGGTATCCAAATATGATTTCATATTTGCAAATGAAGAATTTTTCTTTTAAAAAATCACCTTCATTCAGGGTTAACCAGAATCAACCCTAAAACGATACGAATTTGACAGAAATGGGCCAAAGAATGCCTCAATGTTACTAGCGCTCTGGAACCCACTTGCATATCTCAAATGGGTATTAATAAATTATTTTATATTTTTAAACCCATAATTCCACTTCTTCTAAATAGACTTCATTCGGGGCTGGTGAAACTTGCGCCTAAAATGACCCGAAGTTGAGAAAAAGGGGCCCAAGACCTACACGTCTTCCCTCGCAATTAGGACCACGTGCACGAATCTCAAATGGGTATCCAAATATGATTCATATTTGCAAATGAAGAATTTTGCTTTTGAAAAATCACCTTCATTCGGGGTTAGCTAGAATCAACCCTAAAATGATACGAATTTGATCGAAATGGGAAAAATAATGCCTCAACGTTACGAGCTCACATGAACCCACTTGCATATCTCAAATGGGTATACAAAATTATTTTTTATTTTTAAAACCATAATTCCACTTCTTCCAAATAGACTTCATTCGTGGTTGGTCAAACTTGGGCCTATAATGACCCGAAGTTGAGAAAAAGGGGCCCAAGAAATACACGTCTTCACTCGCAATCAAGACCTTGTGTACAACTCTCAAATGGATATCCAAATATGATTTCATATTTGAAAATGAAGAATTTTTCTTTTCAAAAATCACCTTCATTCGGGGATAACCAGAATCAACCCTAAAACGATACGAATTTGATCGAACTGGGCCAAAGAATGCCTCAACATTGTGAGACCTTGAGATCGGGCCTATATCTCTCAAATGGGTATCAAAAAATTATTTTGTATTTTTAAACACATAATTCCACTTCTTCGAAATAACCTTCATTCGAGGCTAGTCGAACTTGGGCCTAGAATGACCCGAAGTTGTGAAAAAGGGGCCCAATAACTACACGTCTTCTCCCGCATTCGAGACCACGTGTACAACTCTCAAATGGGTAACAAAATACAATTTCATCTTTGGAAATGAAGAATTTTTCTTTTCAAAAATCGCCTTCATTCGGGGTTAACCAAAATCAACCCTAAAACAATACGAATTTGATCGAAATGTGCCAAAGAATGGCTCAACGTTATGAGCGCTCGAGAACCCGATTGCATCTCTGAAATGGGTATCAAAAAATTATTTTATATTTTTAAACCAATAATTCCACTTCTTCAAAATAGCCTTCATTCGGGGCTGGTCAAACTTGGGCCTAAAATGACCTGAAGTTGTGAAAAAGGGTCCCAAGAACTACACGTCTTAGATCGCAATTAAGACCATGTGTACAACTCTTAAATGGGTATCCAAATATGATTTCATATTTGCAAATGAAGAATTTTACTTTTCAAAAATCACCTTGATTCAGGGTTAACTAGACTCAACTCTAAAATGATACGAATTTGATCGAAATGGGCAAAATAATTCCTCAACGTTGTGAGTGCTCGGGAACCCACTTGCATCTCTCAAATGGGTATCAAAAAAATATTTTGTATTTTTAAACCCATAATTCCACTTCTTCCAAATAGCCTTCATTCGGGGCTATTCAAACTTGGGCCTAAAATGACCCGAAGTTGGGAAAATGGGGCCCAAGAACTACACGTCATGGCTCACAACCAAGACCACATGTACAACTCTCAAATGGATATCCACATATGATTTCATATTTGCAAATGTAGATTTTTTCTTTTCAAAAATCATCTTCATTCGGGGTTAATCAAAATCAACCCTAAAACGATACGAATTTGATTGAAATGGGCCAAAGAGAGGCTCAATGTTGCGAGAGCCCGAGAAACCACCTACATCTCTCAAATGGGTAGCAAAAAATTATTTTATATTTTTAAACCCATAATTCAACTTCTTCCAGATAGCCTTCGTTCGAGGCTGGTCAAACTTGGGCCTAGAATCACACAAAGTTGAGAAAAAGGAGCCCAAGAACTACACATCTTCTCCTGCAATCGGGACTACGTGTCCAACTCTCAAATGGGTATCCAACTATGATTTCATATTTGGAAATGAAGAAATTTTATTTTCGAAAATCACATTCATCCGGGGTTAACCAGAATCAACCCTAAAACAATACGAATTTGATCGAAATGGGCCAAAGAATGCCTCAACGTTACGAGCGCTTTGGAACACACTTGTATCTCTCAAATGGGTATCACCAAATTATTTTATATTTTTAATCCCATAATTCCACTTTTTCTAAATAGCCTTCATTTGGGACTGGTCAAACTTGGGCCTAGAATGATCTGAAGTTGAAAAAAAGGGTCCCAAGAACTACATGTCTTCGCTCGTAATTAGGACCATGTGTACAAATCTGAAATGGGTATGCAAATATGATTTAATATTTGCAAATGAAGAATTTTGCTTTTCAAAAATCACCTTTATTCGGGGTTAACCAGAATCGACCCTAAAACGATATGAATTTGATCGAAATGGGAAAAAGAATGCCTCAACGTTACGAGCATTCAGGAACCCACTTGCATCTCTCAAATTGGTATCAAAAAATTATTTTGTATTTTTAAACCCATAATTCCACTTCTTCCAAATAGCCTTCATTTGGGGCTGGTCAAACTTGGGCTTAGAATGATCTGAAGTTGAAAAGAAGGGGCACATGAACTACATGTCTTCGCTCACAATCAACACCACGTGTACAAATTTTAGATGGGTATCCAAATATGATTTCATATTTTCAAATGAAGTATTTTGCTTTTTAAAAATCACCTTCATTCAGGGTTAACCCGAATCAACCTTAAAACAATACGAATTTGATCGAAATGGGCCAAAGAATGCCCCAACGTTACGAGCGCTCGGAACACCTTGCATCTCTTAAATAGGTATCAAAAAATTATTTTATATTTTAAAACGCATAATTCCACTTCTTCTAAATAGCCTTCATTCAGGGCTGGTCAAACTTGGGTCTAAAATGACCCAAAGTTTAGAAAAAATGGCCCAAGAACTACACATCTTCTCTCTCAATTAGGACCACTTGTACAACTCTCAAATGGGTATCCAAATATGATATCATATTTGTAAATGAAGAATTTTTCTTTTCAAAAATCAGCTTCATTCGGGGTTAACGAAAATAAACCCTAAAACAATACAAATTTGATTGAAATGGGAAAAATAATGCCTCAATGTTACAAGCGCTCGGGAACCCACTTGCATCTCTCAAATGGGTATCAAAAAATTATTTTGTATTTTTAAACCCATAATTCCACTTCTTCCAAATAGCCTTCATTCGGGGCTGGTCAAGCTTGGGCCTAGAATGACCCAAAGTTGAGAAAAAGGGGCCCAGGAACTACACATGTTCTCCTGCAATTAGGACCACGTGTATAACTCTCAACTGGGTGTCCAAATATGAATTCATCTTTGGAAATGAAGAATTTGTCTTTTCAAAAATCACCTTCATTTAGGGTTAACCAGAATCAACCCTAAAACAATATGAATTTGATCGAAATGGGCCAAAGAATGCCTCAACGTTATGAGCACTCGGGAATCCACTTGCATCACTCAAATGGGTATCAACAAATTATTTTATATTTTTAAACCCGTAATTCCACTACTTTGAAATAGCCTTCATTCGGCGCTGGTCAAACTTGGGCCTAAAATTACCCGAACTTGAGAAAAAGGGGCCCAAGAACTACATGTATTCTCTCGCAATTAGGACCACGTGTTTAACTCTCAAATGGGTATCCAAATATGATTTCATATTTGAAAATGAAGAATTTTTGTTTTAAAAAATCACCTTCATTCAGGGTTAACCAGAAACAACCCTAAAACGATATGAATTTGATCAAAATGGGCCAAAGAATGCCTCAACTTTACGACTGCTCGGGAACTCACTTTCATCTCTCAAATGCGTATTAACATATTATTTTTTATTTTTAAACCTGTTATTCCACTTTTTCTAAATAGCCTTCATCCGGGGTTGGTCCAACTTGGGCCTAGAATGACCCAAAGTTGAGAAAAAGGGGCCCGAGAACTACACGTCTTCGCTCGCAATTAGGACCACGTGTCCAACTCTCGAATGGGTATCCAAATATGATTTCATATTTGCAAATGAAGAATTTTTCTTTTGAAAAATCACCTTCAATCGGGGTTAACTAGAGTCGACTCTAAAACAATACGAATTTGATCGAAATGGTCAAAAGAATGGCTCAACGTTATGAGCGCCCGGGAACCCAATTGCATCTCTCAAATGGGTATCAAAAAATTATTTTGTATTTTTAAACCCATAATGCCACTTCTTCCAAATAGCCTTCTTTTGGGGCTAGTCAAACTTGGGCCTAAAATGACCTGAAGTTGAGAAAAAGGGCCCCAAGAACTACACGTATTCGTTGACAATCAAGACCACGTATAGAACTCTCAAATGGGTTTCCAAATATGATTTCATATATGCAAATGAATAATTTTTCTTTTCAAAAATCACCTTCATTTGAGGTTAACCAGAATCGACCTTAAAACGATACAAATTTGATCGAAATGGGCCAAAGAATGCCTCAACGTTACGAGCGCTTGGGAACTCACTTACATCTCTCAAATGGGTATCAAAAAATTATTTAATATTTTTAAACCCATAATTCCACTTCTTCTAAATAGCCTTCATTCGGGGTTCGTCAAACTTGGCCCTAAAATGACCCAAAGTTGCGAAAAAGTGGCCCGATAACTACATGTCTTAGCTCTCAATTACGACCACGTGTACAACTCTCAAATGGGTATCCAAATATGATTTCAAATTTGGAAAAGAAGAATTTTTCTTTTCAAAAATCACCTTGATTCAGGGTTAACCAGAATCAACCCTAAAACGATACAAATTTGATCAAAATGGGCAAAAGAATGACTCAACGTTACGAGTGCTCGGAAACCCACTTGCATCTCTCAAATGGGTATCTTAAAATTATTTTGTATTTTTAAACCCATAATTCCACTTCTTGCAAATAGCCTTCATTTTCGGTTGGTCAAACTTGGGCCTAGAATGACCCGAAGTTGAGAAAAAGGGGCCCAATAAATACACGTCTTCGCTCGCAATCAAGACCACATGTACAAATATCAAATGGGTATCCAAATATTATTTCATATTTGCAAATGAAGAATTTGTCTTTTCAAAAATCACCTTCATTTGGGGTTAACCATAATCACCCCTAAAACAACATGAATTTGATCGAAATGAGCCAAAGAATGCCTCAACTTTGCGAGAGCTAGGGAACCCACCTATATCTCTCAAATGGGTATCATTTTTATTTTTTTTTTCATATTTTTAAACCCATAATTCCACTTCTTCCAAATATCCTTCGTTCGAGGCTAGTCAAACTTGGGTCTAGAATGACACGAAGTTGAGAAAAAGGGGCCCAAGAATTACATGTCTTCTCCTGCAATCGGGACCACATGTACAATTGTCAAATGGGTATCCAAATATGATTTCATCTTTGGAAATGAAGAATTTGTCTTTTAAAAATCACCTTCTTTTGGGGTTAACCAAAAGCAACCCTAAAATGATATTTATTTGATCTAAATAGCCTTCATTTGAAGTTGGTCAAATTTGGGCCTAGAATGAACAAAAGTTGAGAAAGAGGGGCCCAAGAACTACATGTCTTCGCTCGCAATTAGGACCACGTGTAAAACTTTGAAATGGGTATCCAAATATGATTTCATATTTCCAAATGAAGAATTATTCTTTTCAAAAATCACTTTCATTTGGGGTTAACCAAAATCGACCCTAAAACGATACGAATTTGATCGAAATGGGAAAAAGAATGCCTCAATGTTACGAGCACCCGAGAATCCACTTGCATATCTCAAATGGGTATCAAAAAATTATTTTGTATTTTTAAACCCATAATTCCACTTCTTCCAAATATCCTTCATTCGAGGCTAGTCAAACTTGGTCCTAGAATGACCCGAAGTTGAGAAAAAGGTGCCCAATAACTACACGTCTTCGCTCACAATCAAGACCACGTATACAACTCTCAAATTGGTATCCAAATATGATTTCATATTTGAAAATGAAGAATTTTGATTTTCAAAAATCACCTTCATTTGGGGTTAATCAGTATCAACCCTAAAACGATACGAATTTGATCAAAATGGTCCAAAGAATGCCTCAACGTTACGAGCACTTGGGAACCCACTTGCATCTTTCAAATGGGTATCAAAAAATCATTTTATATTTTTAAACCCATAATTCTACTTCTTCTAAATATCCTTCATTCGGGGCTGGTCAAACTTGGGCTTAAAATGACCCGAATTTGAGAAAAAGGGCCCCAAGAACTACACGTCTTCGCTCGCAATTAGGACCACGTGTACAAATTTCAAATGGGTATCCAGATATGAGTTCATATTTGCAAATGAAGAATTTTTCTTTTCAAAAATCACCTTCATTCGGGGTTAACCGAAATCAACCCTAAAACGATATGAATTTGATCGAAATGGGAAAAAGAATGCCTCAACATTACGAGCGGTCGGGAACCCACTTGCATCTCTCAAATGGGTATCAAAAAATTATTTTGTATTTTTAAACCCATAATTCCACTTCCAAATAGTCTTCATTTGAGGCTGGTCAAACTTGGGCCTAGAATGACCCGAAGTTGAGAAAAAGGGGCCCAATAACTACACATCTTCGATTATAAACAAGACCACGTGTACAACTCTCAAATGGGTATCCAAATATGATTTCATATTTTCAAATGAATAATTTTTCTTTTCAAAAATCACCTTCATTCAGGGTTAACCAGAATCAAACCTAAAACGATACGAATTTTATCGAAATGGGCCAAAGAATGCCTCAATGTTGCGAGATCTCGGGAACCCACCTATATCTCTCAAATGGGTATTGTTGGAGGCAGGCCAAAGAAGAAAGAAAGACAATTTTGGGGAAAGAAAGCATGCACGAGGAAAGTGACAACTGGAGGGAAGAACAACACGCGCACATGCAGAGAAGACCTAACGACGTAACGCTTTGGTAATGCATTGTAAAGGCCGAAGAACCAGAAAGCGTATAAATATAGATAGTTAGGTATCATAGAAGGGGTGGGTTGTTTTTGTAAGGATCAAAATATGATAGAGATAAGTTTTTATTGTATAAAGAGTTGTTGTAGTGAGCCAATATGTAATATTTTTCGGTATGATCTATTTTGTATAAGTTGTTGAGCTAGAGAAGACGAAGGATGGTAGATATTGAGGGTTAGATCGCAGGCTGAGGAGCCTGGTGTGATCTATTCTACCTCATATAGATCTTACCCATCTGAGGAGAATTGTAAGTGCGAGACATTATAGTGACAAAACGACTATAATAAAAGAGCTGAGAGACAAATATTTGTGGACGTAGCCCAGGAGGCGGTGAACCATGGTAAAAACTGTGTTATGTGATGAATGCATGCATATATTTATCATATTTCAATAGTTATTGGTATGCTAATGAATGAGTTGTTATATTTATTGTGTATTTGCAAATGCCAACATATTGTGTTTACAAGTTATAATAATGGTTAAATATACAATTATGTTATCTCCCACTCAATCCTAGGCTATAAACACCTGAGTCTTACAGTCACCCATTAAAGCTATCTCGGGTGAGACTGCGCAACACATTCTATGTGTTGGGTTGCCTTTTGGTTTACTAGGGGGGGTGATAGTTTTAGAGGATTTGTTGGAAGCCCAAACAGACATGAACCCTGGGTCAATAAACTCAGACAGTAAGTAAGATAGATAACCAACAAATGGTTCTGTTTTCGTTGGTAGGAACATAGGAGGGTTGAGTAGATAAGATAATTCGAAGATCTGTCAGAGGTGGATCAAGAAAATATTAGGGCATAAACCAATGAGCCATTAGAAGAGGATTTTGAGACCATGGAATCCCACAAAAGAAGAGATTGAAAATTGGCTAAGAACCAAAGAAATGGAGTTTTCACAGAAAGACAACAGAAACCCTATATTAACACCCCGTAAATATCTTGATAAATACATGTTCACTGATTTACATGAAGTCTTTTTCTGATATTTTCCACATTTATTGCAAGAGTGGATACTAAGGTTGAAGGATAACCATGCAACAAACCGAATCTGACAGCTAGAATGGACCCCAGTATAGATTGAGCAGTTACAACAGGTGAACAACAAATTCACCTGCATAGTAGATTTTTGGCTTGATAGTATTGTGGCTGGTTTTATAGCAGAGTTTGTAGTCGACACAACGAAGTCGTATAGTGCAACAGAGCAATAATTTCTATGAGGACCTTGAGGAAGGTACATTTGATCGATGTATACTTATATTAGGATACTTCTATATAAAAAAGGTGTAATGACAATGGAATTAGAAACCCAAACTTCCCTGTGTGCACGGGGTAAGGGGGGAAGCACTGATACAAAGAGGAAAAATGGAAGGAGGAATGGATAAGGGAAAAGAGGAGGAACCCTTGGACCTAATAATGATGGATGATGACCATATCAGGTGGATCTTGGAGACAACTAGAAAGATGCATAGTGGAGTACCCTATCAATAAAATATGAATACCAAGAAGAGAGTCGTAGCCACGAGGGAAGGCTTGGAGAGTGATGAGGAAGAGGTAGAGGATCTACAGCCTGTGGAGCAGATTGAGGAAATCCTACATGCAAAATATGAGAGGAATAAAAGAGGTCCAAGAATGGGAAGAGAAGGAAACAATCCTATCCATATTAATGTCAGTGTGGAACCCATAAAACCATGTGTGGAAAATACACCAAAGAGAACACCATCATTTAGAAAACCGAAGTTTGGAAGAAGTATGACAACATTAAGCACATGTACACAATGAGAAACAACTGGAGGAGCCAGTTCATGCATCACTAGTCAAGTATCTACACCACCTGGAGTTAGTAGTTTAGCGTTCAGAATGGAAGGACACGATCTGACCATCAGGTTACCAGAATTTCGAGGAGAAGCAGCAGACGACCCTGAGAAACATTTGTTTATTTATGCAAAGATATGGGAAGCAAAACATATCACGGATGAAGATACCGAACTTGCACAATTAGCTATTACGCTAAGAGACCACGCACTGGATTGGTACATGAGTTTAGATGCAAACAATGCACTTGGGATGACAAGGACACTGATAGACATTAAGAAGTTACTGATAAATGAGTTCCAGAAGTTGAGCTCAGAGGATCAATACATGAATGAGATGATAGAAATATGACAGAAACCAGGAGAATCTATATGGGATATTGACCAGAGACTCAAGCGACTGAAGGGGAAGTTGAAATATCTCATGATCGATATGCAACATCGACACTTGTTTATCAATTCACTGCTCCCACACTTAAAATACCCATTGTGACAACAAAATTTTCAGACACAGGCAGAGGCTCTGTAGGCAGCCCTACAACTGGAAGAAAACCAGTATCAGCAGACAAATCCAGCTCTCGAAGAACTAAATGAGGATTGAAGAACTTAATGTTCCAACTCAACCAGAATAAGAATAAGGATAAACGAGAAGCCGTTTGGTGTACCACATGCAAGATAAAAGTACACCACAAGAACACATGCCCAACATTCTCATAGTATATGGTAGCCGGAATGCCAAACCTGTTACCAACATGAGGACCATGGTGTGAAGTCTATAAGAAACCGGGTCACGACCCATATCACTGTCCAATGATGCATACATAGCAGATAGTCCCAAAGAGTTCATACTGCACCTTTTGCAAGTCAGTAGGCCATGACGACAAAGATTGTAGAACTATGGAGTTGAATCGAGAAAGGACATCAGATGCATATAGAGTGCAGGTTGAACTTATGACTGGGAAAGTCGCGCCACAGTTTAATCAAGTTCCATCTCCATACAACACTGCGCAACATCAACACAATACTGTGCAACAACCATAGAATAACCCACAGCTGCAGTACAACACAACACAACCTCAGTACAATACTGCATAGTATAATCAATTGCCTAAGTATAATGCATCGAGAGGAGATCGAGCAGGCTACAGAGGTGGAGGACGAGCAAGAGGAGGTTTTGGATGAGGTTTTTGGACGAGGTTTTGGATGAGGTTTTTGGACGAGGCATGTCACAATTTTCAACAATTAGGACATTATGCAAGGGAATTTCCACTTCCACCAGCAACTTGTATGTATTGTCGCGCATCAGACCATGATATAGAGGAATGTCTGACACTACTAGTAAATATTTAGGAAAAGAGGAAGAAAAACAACCAGAATGTTCAGTGTATCTCAACCGAAGCAAGGGGTGAATGACAGAACATCAACATAGTTACCCGCAGAGGAGCGAAAACAAGAACCGATGCAGCTCAACAAGAACCAGTACAAAACCAGTGGGTGAAGAAGAATGTCGAACCAAGGAAGCAACTCGATGCACAAAAGGAGAAGGAGATATTTAAGCAAGCCCGACAAGAATTTCATAAGGAGGATATGGTGAGTACAAGATGCCTCTGTTACTGGATCATATCAATGGAATGCAACCCATGAGAAAAGTAAGTACAATGAAAGGCTTCTTGCAATCATGTGTAAAAGTATTAAGTGATCCATCATCTGTGAAAATATTGCAAAACATCCTAGAAAAATGTAGCATCGAGACAGAAGAAAAACTAGAACCAAAAACAATCAATCACCTACATACAAGAAGAAGAACCAGTAGGGAGTTTAGAATGAATGCCAACATTGGATTTTTCAATATGGGAGATATTATACTGGATCTAGGATCTGAATTTAACGTATTACCAAAGAAGACATGGAAATGCATGGGAGAGCCCACATTAGTATATTCACCTGTTCAACTAAAACTAGCAAACCAACACAAAGTCCTAAAAAATTGGTAGACTAAAAGGAGTGACAATAGATCTGGATGGAGTGCACACTAAAGCTGATTTTGAGGTCATTGAAATAGTGGAAGACACAACACCATACCCAACATTTCTTGGTATGGATTGGGTATTTGACAACCAGGCCATAATCAACTTGAAAACTAGGAAAATGACATTTGGGTAGAGTGAATACAGGGTCATCGCACCATTAGACCCATCAGAAGGGGAAAGGTTTGTAGAACCTACTTGCCTAGACTTAGAGGAAATCATCCAGTTGTACAGAACATCTACGCGCGATGAGGATTACGTAAACCCAACTGCAGATGGGATACTCAATTGGTGGAGCATTACTTCATGTGCACTAGACTCAGATACTAGTTTAGAGAATTGGAAACAAAGGCTACACGAAGGATCCACGAGGATATGTGCAAGAATAGACCATGCAGTAAGATGGGTAGGCACAGAAATAAGGGAACCACCCAGTTTCCATGGGGTAAATGAGTTGGAAACATTCTTGGCACAGTACGAAGATGAATTTTCAGAGAACTCAAGGCCACACCAACAAGATGGTGGGGTGCACACAAAGAGACAATCAGATATTAGTACCAATGTAAGCGATTACTGTGCATAAGGTTCGACGCAGAACATAAAAACAACAAGAAGCACAAGTACGATAGACAAGGGGCACTAGCGAAACACTTGGAGGAGTGCAAAACGCTGTGAAAAATAACACTCCCAAAGGAATGGCCTCATCATTTTATACATACCCTAGAGGTAATACCAACGAACTGGTATACAGATCAGGAATTGCGCAAAGGCACTGCGACCTAGACATAATTACAACAAAATTTTACAGTCACTTTCTCATTTGAACATGAGAACCCCAACATAGACGTAGCTCTTAAAAATATAAGAGGGGTTATATTCATCAAAGAACTAGAAGTAGTCCTTATCATAGAAGAACAACAAAAGAATAGACAGACAGTTAAGAAACTATTTCCATGCCACCATGTGCAAGAGGAAGCACCAGATGAAGACGTCCTGCGTGATATTCAGATCGAGGAAGTGGAAGGTGAGAGAGAAATAGAAGGTCCACCTATATAATCACAAGTTATTTTCGCACTGCTCAAAGTAAATAAATTCAACATTGGGACAATGGAGAATCCCAAAATGGCCATCATTGGAGACTACTGGCATGAGCAAACAATAGAAAGCATAACTGAGTTATTGCGTGAATACAACGACTTGTTTACCACAACATTTACAGAAATGAAGGGTATAGAAGGAGAACTAGGAGAGATGATGATACCACTTAGACCTGAAGTGAGATCGATCAGACAATGACCATATAGATTGAATCCGATATATAATTAGAAAGTCAAAACCGAGATCGACAGGATGCTCGAAGACGGAATCATAGAACCGGTCAAAGAACTAGAATGGATAAGCCTGATGGTAGTGTAGGACAAGAAACAAGGAGGGATCAGGATATGTGTCGACTTGAGGAAGTTGAACGATGCATGCCTACATGACCCATTCCCTACACCTTTCACAAATGAAGTGTTAGAGAATGTAGGAGGACATGAAGCTTACTCATTCACTAATGGATTCTCAGGCTACCATCAGATCAAAATAGCACGGGAAGACAGATACAAGACCACATTTAAGACAGAATGGGGATCCTACAAATACACAGTCATGCCATTTGGATTGAAGAAACAACCAACAATATTCTCCAGAGTAGTCATTGCCGCATTTAAGGAATTCATCCACCAGTTTCTAGAAGTATACCTGAATGATTGGATAGTCTACAGTTTGTTGAGATACCATATATAAGTCTTATGGATGATGTCAGAAAGATGTAGGCAGTGACAGATATCACTAAACATAAAGAAATGAATATTCAGAACATCATTTGGGATACTACTAGGCCATATAGTATGCAAACAGGGATTATTAGTAGATCCTACAAAGATTGCAACAATTGTTAACTTACCACCACCAAAAACAGTCTGCCAACTAAGAGCTACTTTGGGACACACATGATACGACATGAAGTTTATTAAGGGATACAAGCAGATTACTACACCAATGGAAAAGATATGAAGAAAGGATACAAATTTTTAGTGGAACGACGAGTGTCAACATGGTCTGGATACCCTAAAGGAAAAAATGGTCACTGCACCAATATTAATATTTCCAGACTGGGATAAGACATTCCACGTGCGTGTAGATGCATCAGCCATAGAACTTGGTGATATCTTGGTGCAACCAGGAGAGGGGGATTTGGATCACCCTATAGCCTTCGCAAGTAGAAAACTATCAGAATCAGAAAAAAAACTATAACACTACAGAAAGGGAAGGCCTAGCTATGGTCTACAGACTACAAAAGTTCAAACATTACTTATTGGGAAAACACTTCAAGATGCTCACAGATCACTCATCCCTAAAATACCTAGTCAAAAAGCCAGTGTTGGGGGGGAGAATCTATCGATGGTTACTGCTATTTCAAGAATTTGACTTTAAATAAATAGTTAAGCCAGGAAAATTGAATGCAAGACCTGACCATCTATCAAGAGTCACAAATGGAGAAGAACCTATGAGTTTAGAAGACAACTTCCCAGACGCACAGTTATTCTTAGTCTAGATCGCTAATGAATACTTCGTAGATATCATTTAGTACTTGAGCACATGTATTGTTCCAAAAGAATACAACACCGCGCAGAAGAAAAACCTGGTAGTTTGAGTTGCATATTATCAACTAATTGTAGGACACTTATACAAAATGGGTGCAGACAACATCCTGCGCAGATATGTGTTAGAACATGAAATACCAAGAGTGTTAGCATAATCCCATGAGGGAATAGAAGGAGGACATTACACAGGTAAAGCTACTGTTTAGAAGGTATTGTGCACAGGACTATGGTGGCCGATGATTCACAGAGACTCGAAGGAGTAATGTCAAAGATGCGATGTCTGTCAAAGGGTAGGTAAACCCAACAGAAGGGACGAGATTCCATTATGACCACAAGTAACATTGCAGGCATTTGATAAGTGGGAAATATACTTTGTGGGACCAATCAACCCACCAATAAAGAGAACATGAGCTAGGTACATTATCACCGTGACATAGTACCTAACAATATGGGTGGAAGCCACACCAGTAAAGGATTGCAGCGTAGAAACAACAACACACTTTTTGTTTGAACATGTAATAACTCGATTTGGATGCCCAATAGTTTTGATGAGGTACCAAGGAACTCACTTCATAAACAACATCATCAACGCTATGAATGAAGAGTTTGAAGTCCATCATCAGAAGAACACACCATATCATCCACAGGCAAATGGCATAGTGGAAGCATTTAACAAAATTTTGGAGAATGCACTGACAAAGATCTGTAACGTCAACATGGACGACTGGGACCTCAAAGTACCAGCAGTATTATGGGCCTATAGGACTACGTGCAAAAATTTGACAGGGCACATGCCATTTACAGGACCAAGATTGCGCGTAGTAGAAATTACACAAATGACAAAACGAGGTGTAGTACAGGAGTGAATACATTAGTTAATGACCATGGAGGAAGACCAGATCTTAGTAGGATTCCACCAAAAAGTTCAGAAAGCAAGGGACAAAGATTGGGATGATAGACACATCAAGAAGAAAACTTTCAAGGAAGGAGATTTAGTATTGATGTATGACAACAAATCATTTCAGCACCTAGGAAAGCTCAGAATGCATTGGCTAGGACCGTACGAGGTAGAATGTGTCACATATGGAGGAGTTGTACAATTTAGAGATTTATCAGGTGTAGAACTCAGAGGGATGATCAATGGGAGCCGACTGAAGTTGTACAAGGATAGTCGACCACCCACCGCGCAGTAAAAAAAAAATAAAAATAGTATATCAAAAAGAAGCAACAGAGGAATAGTGCGCCAAAATACAGAAAGGGTAGGCATACTTAGGAATAAAAACTTGGCAAGGAAAAGGAAAACAACCATGTATAAAGGAAAAAAAGTGGGAAAGAAAAAGACGACAAAAGAAGTAAGAAAATATGGAGTTAGGAGGAATTAAAGGACAGAAAGGACCGACGGGATGCCACATTAATTGTGCCAACTAGAGATGGCAAGGAAAAATAATGGAAAGTACAAAATAGCCGGAGGTGCATTGAAACTGTAATTAAGTTACAGTCCTTGACAAGCTTCATGTGAATCCCATACAACACACAGACACAAGAGTAAACAATCTATTTTTGAAAAGAGAGCAGGCAGAGAGAGATAGAGTCTAAAAAGCACAGAGCGAGTTCACAGAGGTCATAGAGACCATTCAAACCCAAAAAACATTCAACATTCACCACCATGGCACCACCAAAGCAGGCAGAAGCAAGCCAGAGTGACAGACCAACCATAGTAAAAACCAGGTCACGAGTACATTTGGAAGTATATGAACAACAGCCGTCGAAGATCATCAATGTCAATGAAATCCCATCTCCAGACACACAACCAGTAAACCCTACACCTATAGTGGAAGAAACCCAATAACTAAGACAAGATAACACAAATATATATATACCGAAAAAAGTATAAGAGTCACATAACCAGGACGTCAAAACCCTGAAGGAGGCGCAACCAGAGAACACCAAAGTAGCTTCGAGAGTCAATGGAATGATGCCAAATCTGGAAGCAAAAGTTTAGCTAGACGAGTCTAAGATCACTATCTTAGACCACCCACCAGAAGCAACAGTAG
The DNA here is from genome assembly GCA_000966675.3 of Picea glauca. Classification (NCBI taxonomy): domain Eukaryota; kingdom Viridiplantae; phylum Streptophyta; class Pinopsida; order Pinales; family Pinaceae; genus Picea; species Picea glauca. The sequence goes on along the minus strand of JZKD02S0653118.1, from coordinate 159,735 downwards.
AGGATGTCATAGGTTGTCTAGAATGGTACTCTAAAACACAACCGGGAGCCACTGGAACTTTGAGCCAGCCACCACCGCCGAAGAAAGATAAGTAGCATGTACCTAGGTCACCTCGCAAGAAACCAATCGCAACAATCATCCTACCGTGTATACCAAATGGGCTATGAGCGGGATCATACTTGTTGGGTCATATTGACAAGCTAAAATACTTAGACCATGATGTAGCAGACACAAACAATTTTCTAGAATTTGCAAAGAGAGTGTACATTGAGATGATGGGAACAAATTCGATTGGGGAACCAATTGATCAGCCATTCCATTGGGAAACAAGGTTGGAGAAAACAAGAATATTAGGTCTGTTGGATCTATTGCATTTTGGCAGAGGTTAGTACGTAGGTGCGTGCATCAAGCAATTGTTAGTAGTCAGACATGGGGGAGACATCTGGTTGGATAAGCTCGTCTTAATAGACGTAGAGATTATTGCAAACATAACAAGATTTCCATCCTGGGGTGTGGATCCCATGCAGTTTCTGGATGAAAAATCCAAGGAGAAGGTGCTAGCAGAAGAGATGAAGAAGAAGTATGGCACCGATAGGGGGACACATGGAATCATCTTCAAGAGGATCAACGAAGTCACCACACAAATGAGCGCAAACATATTAGCATGTAAGCTACTGAGAAAATGCCACAGGGAGGAAGTTTCGACAGGGGTTGTCGTAGCTGCAACTCAATGCACCGAGGGAACCACAGTGAGTTGGGCACTATATCTCTTGAACTTATTCCTGGATGAATGCAAGGATGCGCAGGATCTAGGAACAAAGTTTCAATAATATTTATGGCTAATCATGTTAATAGCCTTTATGGGATGGAAAGAACCAATGTATGTAAATTTTGGTACCATACCCAAGCCAAACCAGGGAGCGAGATACTTACTGCTGAAAGCCACATCGGATGCTAAGCCCAAAAGGATGAACGGGTCCATATTTTAAGGATACCTATGTGGCCTATAGGAAGCCATCTCCAACATGTGGAGGATCACACCATAGGCTGTTGCACGATATAGGGACATCACCAACTTCAAGGCCACACAACATACAATGTGGATATAGGCGTGGAAGGATCCCGATAAAAAGTGGCTACAAATGCGCTACTGTATCACAGAGGGAGATATTGACATGGTGATAAAAGACTAGGAAGATGAATGGAGAATTCCAGTCCTCACCCAGGACTTGCCGGAAAGAACATCGAAAGAAGAGGCAGGGCAAGGAGAAACACAACCTCAAGAAATCCAAGTGCCCAAGAAATGAAGGATGGGCCAGACAAAAAAACACAGACAAATGAAGGCACAACGAAGATAGGGACCCATAAGGGGAAGAAGGAGAATACGCACCTAACCAAAGAACAATAGAAACAGGCAGAGGTGACACAAGGGACCACAACAAGTCCCAACCCACAGGGACAAGGTGGGAATAAGAGGCCAACCACAAAGATATGAGGAGCACGCAAGAAAACAAAGGCACAAAGAACACCGCTAGAATACATGATCACAAACGATGATGGGGAAAAGATAGCCTGAATGGTCCAGGATTGTCTAGTCGAGGATTTTGACAATGCTGCACACCACAGGGATAGGATTCAAGAAGAGCTGGCAGACATGCAAAAGTTCCTAAAGACAATTGGGGAAGCACGAGCAACAAGTAGTAGGGGAACAGAGCCATCAAAACCACATATAGAGGAAAGAATGGAATAAGGAAATGAGATCCAGTCCATACAATACTGCAGCCAAACACAACATTCCACATCACACCCAATATGCTACGCATGGACGAGATCATGGGGAAGACACCCCTGAAGGACTTTAGCCAAATCCAACTAGTATTGACACATATGCTATCTAGGGCTCTACACAAGTTATAGGTTAGAATAAACCACGAGGTACAGTATCAATCATGCAAAGACTTAGCAAAATTACAGTAAGAAATAGAAAAGTGGGACACATTGGAAATAATATATGAGAAGGATAAGTTCAAGACCCAAGAGGAAAAGGAGCACAGGAAAGGATTGGAGTAGAAAGTGGTAGGAACTTATGAGAATATTCCAAAGGCCGCGTAGGGGGAGAAAATCACAGCAGGAGAACAGATTGATTAGATTGCACAGGCAATTGATCAATACCAGAAGGAGATCGAGAATCTCTGAGAACACCTCACACCCACTTCTCCATCAGCAGTGAAGGAGCAAAGGAAGCATGAAGCATTAGAACAACTGCAAGAGATAGAGAGACAAGTTAGCACAGTAGCTAACTTGTTCGAAAATGGAGCACAACTTTGGACAAATCTAGAGGACGATCAAAAAGTCCAAAAGTGGGCCAAGGAGGAAGAAAGGATAAGCGTAGCTATCCAAGACCTCAAGTAGAGGCAAAAGACAATGGAAATCATGGAGCGTTTCAAAGGGGCATAGGACATGAAGAATCTACAGGAAGAACTGACCATTGTGTAGACAAAGAAGAAGGAGTGTCAGGCTCAAATGGAACCTTTCCAAGAGAGGGTAGCAGAAGTCCTGGCACAGGACGAGGAAGCCAAGACACACATAACATAGACTCAAGCAGAGTGTGCAGAATTGATCAAGGATGAAATTGTAGTCCAGGTAGTGGACACACTCAAGGAGAAGACTACGCAGGTGCAGACACAGGCATCAGAGCTCAAAGAGAAGTTCCAGGCGATCACTAGGGTGATCGAAGAATTATGCTAGGTGGCTCAGGACGAGCCACATGTCAGTGTTGGGAACCTCTTGGAGGCAGGCCAAAGCAGAAATAAAGACAATTTTGGGGAAAGAAAGTGTGTATGAGGAAAGCGACAACTAGAAGGAAGAACAACACGCATGCATGCAGAGAAGACCTAACAACGGTAGGGTTAGTGTTTTGGTAATTCATTGTAAAGGCTGAAGATCCAGAAAACATACAAATATAGATACTTAGGTATCATAGAAGGGGCATATTTTTTTTGTAAGGATCGAAATACGATAGAGATAAGTTGTTATTGTAGAAAGAGCTGTTGTAGTGAGTCGATATGTAATATTTTGCGGTATGATCTATTTTGTATAAGCTATTGAGCTAGAGAAGATGAAGGAGGGTAGATCTTGAGGGTTTGATCGCAGGTTGAGGAGCCTGGTGCCATCTAGTCCTCCTCATATATATCTTACCCATCTAAGGAGAATTGTAAGCGTGCAACACTATAGCGACAGAACAACTATAAGAAAAGATCTGAGAGCCAAATCTTTGTGGACATAGCCCAGGAAGGCGTGAACCATGGTAACAACTATGTTATGTGATGAATGCATGCATATATTTATGATCTTTTAGTAGTTATTGTTATGCTAATGAATGAGTTGTTATATTTCCTACGTATTTGCAAATTCCAACGTATTGTGTTTACAAGTTATAATAATGGTTCAATATATAGTTCTCTTATCTCCCACTCAATTCTAGGCTGTAAACACCTGCGTCTTACAGTCACGCATTAAATATTTCATGGGTGAGACTTTGCAACACATTCTGTGTGTTGTGTTGCCTTCTGGTTTACCACGGGGGCCGATAGTTTTAGAGGCTTTGTTGGAACCCCGAACATACATGAACCCTGGGTCAATAAACTTAGACAGTAAGTAAGATAGATAACCAATAGGTATCAAAAAATTATTTAATATTTTTAAACTCATAATTCAACTTTTTCCAAATAGCCTTTGTTCGAGGCTAGTCAAACTTGGGCCTACAATGACTCAAAGTTAAGAAAAAGGGGTCTAAGAACTACACATATTCTCCTACAATCAGGACCACGTGTACAAATCTCAAATGGGTATCCAAATATGACTTCATATTTGGAATTGAACAATTTCTCTTTTCAAAAATAACCTTCATTCAGGGTTAACCAGAATCAACCCTAAAATGATACGAATTTGACATAAATGGGCCAAAGAATTCCTCAACGTTACGATCACTCTGGAACCCACTTGCATCTTTCAAATGAGTATCAACAAATTATTTAATATTTTTAAACCCATAATTGAAATTTTTTAAATAGCCTTCATTCGAGGTTGGTAAAACTTGGGCCTATAATGACCCGAAGTTGAGAAAAAGGGGCCCAAGAACTGCATATCTTCGCTCGCAATTAGGACCACATGTACAACTCTCAAATGGGTATCCAAATATGATTTCATATTTGCAAATGAAGAATTTTTATTTTCAAAAATCATCGTCATTCGGGGTTAACCACTATCGACCCTAAAACGATACGAATTTGATCGAAATGGGAAAAATAATGCCTCAACGTTATGAGTTCTTTGGAACCCACTTGCATCTCTCAAATGGGTATCAAATAATTATTTTGTATTTTTAAACCCATAATTCGACTTCTTCCAAATAGCCTTCATTCGGGGTTGGCCAAACTTGGGGCTAGAATGACCCGAAGTTGAGGAAATTGGGCCCAAGAACTACACGTCTTCACTCGCAATCAAGACCACGTGTAGAAATCTCAAATGGCTATCCAAATTATATTTCATATTTGCAAATGAAGTATTTTTCTTTTCAAAAATCATCTTCATTCAAGGTTAACTAGAATCAACCCTAAAACGATATGAATTTGATCGAAATGGGCCAAAGAATGCCTCAACGTTACTAGTGCTCGAGAACCCACTTGCATCTCTCAAATGGGGATCAAAAAATTATTTTATAATTTTAAACCCATAATTCTAGTTCTTCGAAATAGCCTTCATTCGGGGCTAGTCAAACTTGGGCCTAAAATTACTCGAACTTGAGAAAAAGGGGCCCAACAACTATATTTATTCTCTTGCAATTAGGACCACATGTATAAATCTCAAATGGGTATCCAAATATGATTTCATATTTCCAAATGAAGAATTTTTGTTTTCAAAAATGACCTTCATTCAGGGTTAACCAGAATCAAGCCTAAAACGATACGAATTTGATTGAAATGGGCAAAAGAATGCCTCAATGTTACGAGTGCTCGGGAACCCACTTGCATCTCGCAAATTTGTATCAAAAAATTATTTTGTATTTTTAAACCCATAATTCCACTTATTCCAAATATCCTTCGTTCGAGGTTGGTCAAACTTGGGCCTAGAATGACCCGAAGTTGAGAAAAAGGGGCCCAATAACTGCACGTCTTCGCTCGCAATCAACACCATGTGTACAACTCTCAAATGGGTATGCAAATATGATTTCATATTTTCAAATGAATAATTTTTCTTTTCAAAACTCACCTTCATTCACGGTTAACCAAAATCAACCCTAAAATGATACGAATTTGATCGAAATGGGCCAAAGAATGCCTCAACATTACAAGTGCTCAGGAACCCACTTGCATCTTTTAAATGGGTATCAAAAAATTATTTTATATTTTTAAACCCATAATTTCACTTCTTCTAAATAGCCTTCATTCAGGGTTGGTTAAACTTGGGCCAATAATGACCCGAAGTTGAGAAAAAGTGGCCCAAGAACTACATGTCTTCGCTCACAATGAGGACCACGTGTACAACTCTCAAATGGGTATCCAAATATGATTTCATATTTTCACATGATGAATTTTTCTTTTCAAATATCACCTTCATTCAGGGTTAACCAAAATCAACCCTAAAATGATACAAATTTGATAAAAATGGGCAAAATAATGCCTCAACATTACGAGCGCTCGTGAACCCACTTGCATCTCTCAAATGGGTATCAGAAAATTGTTTTGTATTTTTAAACCCATAATTCCACTTCTTCCAAATAGCTTTCATTCGGGGCTAATTAAACTTGGGCCTAGAATGACCCAAAGTTGACAAAAAGGGGCCCAAGAACTACATGTCTTCACTAACAATCATGATCACGTGTACAACTCTGAAATGGGTATCCAAATATGATTTCATATTTTCAAATGAAGAATTTTTCTTTTCAAAAATCACCTTCATTCGGGGTTAACCAGAACCAACCCTAAAACGATACGAATTTGATCGAAATGGGCCAAAGAATGCCGCAATGTTGCGAGAGCTCGGGAACCCACCTATATCTCTCAAATGGGTATCAAAAAATTATTTTATTTTTTTAAACCCATAATTCCACTTCTTCCAAATAGCCTTCGTTCGAGACTGGTCAAACTTGGGCCTAGAATGACCCGAAGTTGAGAAAAGGGGCCCCAAGAACTACACATTTTCTCCCGCAATCGAGACCACGTGTAAAAATCTCAAATGGGTATCCAAATATGATTTCATCTTTGAAAATGAAGAGTTTTTCTTTTAAAAAATCACCTTCATTCGGGGTTAACTAGAATCAACCCTAAAACGATATGAATTTGATCGAAATGGGCCAAAGAATGCCTCAACGTTATGAGCGCTCAGGAACCCACTTGCATCTCTTAAATGGGTATCAAAAACTTATTTAAATTTTTAAAACCATAATTCCACTTCTTCGAAATAACCTTCATTCGGGGTTGGTCAAGCTTGGGCCTAAAATGACCCGAAGTTGAGAAAAAGGGGGCCAATAACTACACGTCTTCGCTCGCAATTAGGACAACATGTAAAACTCTCAAATGGGTATCCAAATATGATTTCATATTTGCAAAGGAAGAATTTTTCTTTTCAAAAATCACCTTCATTCGAGGTTAACCAGAATCAATGCTAAAATGAAATGAATTTCATTGAAATGGGCATAAGAATGCCTCAATGTTACGAGCGGTCGGGAACCCACTTGCATCTCTCAAATGGGTATCAAAAAATTATTTTTTTATTTTTAAACCCATAATTCCACTTCTTCGAAATAGCCTTCATTCAGGGCTGGTCAAACTTGGGCCTAGAATGACTCAAAGTTGAGAAAAAGGGGTCCAAGAACTACACGTCTTCGCTCGCAATCAAAATCACATGTACAAATCTCAAATGGGTATCCAAATATGATTTCATATTTTCAAATGATGAATTTTTCTTTTCAAAAATCACCTTCATTCGGGGTTAACCAGAATCAACCCTAAAACGATACAAATTTGATCAAAATGGGCGAAAGAATGCCTCAACATTACGAGCGCTCAATAACCCACTTGCATATCTCAAATCGGTTCAAAAAAATATTCTATATTTTTAAACCCATAATTCCACTTTATCTAAATAGCCTTCATTCGGGGTTGGTCAAACTTGGGCTTAGAATGACTCGAAGTTGAGAAACATGAGCCCAAGAACTACACGTCTTCACTCACAATTAGGACCATGAGTACAAATATCAAATGGGTATCCAAATACAATTTCATATTTGAAAATGAAGAATTTTTCTTTTCAAAAATCTCCTTCATTCGGGGTTAACCAAAATCGACCCTAAAACGATATGATTTTGATCGAAATGGGCAAAGGAATGCCTCAACGTTACGAGCGCTTAGGAACCCACTTGCATATCTCAAATGGGTATCAAAAAATTGTTTTTTATTTTTAAATGCATAATTCCACTTATTCCAAATATCCTTCATTCGACTGGTCAAACTTGGGCCTAGAAGGACCCAAAGATTGGAAAAAGGGGCCCAAGAACTACACGTCTTCACTCGCAATCAAGACCACATGTACAAATCTCAAATGGGTATCTAAATATGATTTCATATTTTCAAATGAAGAATTTTTCTTTTCAAAAATCACCTTCATTCGGGATTAACCAAAATCAACCCTAATACGAGACAAATTTAATCGAAATCGGCCAAAGAATGCCTCAATGTTGCAAGAGATAGAGAACCCACCTATATATGTCAAATGGGTATCAAAAAATTATTTTATATTTTAAAAACATAATTCCACTTCTTCTAAATAGCCTTCATTCGGGGTTGGTCAAACTTGGGCCTAAAATGAACCGAAGTTGAGAAAAAGGGGCCCAAGAACTGTTGGATCATGTTGTCATTGATGCCAATGGTTTGATTGATTGATGTCAAGTGATTGATTTATGTCAAAGGATTGATTGATTGATGATTGATGTAATATAATATGTATTGTCCT
>JZKD02S0653118.1:129507-150763 GCA_000966675.3 Picea glauca | reverse complement strand
GTCTATTACAGAGCTACAAATCATATTTTGATGATGAAATTGATGAGGGCTTTTGGTTGAGGTACATGTTGAGTACATGGTTGAGACAGTAGTTGATGAGTTGGCACATACATGTGGTGTATAATTGATGATGTTGGTTATAAATAATTGGTTATAAATGACAACAATGACAACAAATGACAACAATGGGTAATGAATAAATGTTGAATGCTAATTGATGAGTTTTTGTGCAAGAGGGAAGTTTTGGGAAAAAGAGCCCCACACTCATTCACCCCCCCCTTTAAGTGTGGTAGGTGTGTCCAACAAGAACTACACGTCTTCGCTCACAATTGTTGAAATATTGTAATTGCAAAGAGTATTCTATTTATTATTGATGTATTATTCATTAGGTCAATCCCCTTTTGCATATTGATCATGTCGGGTATTGTAAATGACCAAATCCCTTTTTGTAGATTGGTCAAACCCTAATTGTAATATGCTAAATGAGAAGTCGGCCCCAGAATATATTAAAGTGGTTATAACCACCCAGATTGAGAAGTCGGCCTTGCCAGTGAAAAGACACCTCAATTCAACATTTGCCAGATTGTATAAATAAGAGAGGCTATCACCTCATTTGGACACACACTCACTTGTTCATCAGAGCACAAGTTTGAAGTTGCAGTTAGAGAAGAAGGAAGAGAGAGAGAGGCACATCTTGGTAGAGGAATTTCTGTAGTGTTTGGTTTATTCTCTTGGCATTCTATTGGCTATCTATATTAAGGAAGTTTTTGTTGGGTTTTCTCCCCCATGAGGGTTTCCCAGGATAAATGATGCGTCTCTTGTGATTGTGTATTTCTTAGCAATGCTATCTATGCTATGGTTATCTAGAAAATTGAAAAGAAAATTGATAATAGGTTAAACCTTAACATGGTATCAGAGCTAAGATGAAGAGAGCATCTTTCACAAGAAGAAGAAAAACGTCATTGTTGTCGTACATGAAAATTAGGGATTTTGATTGAAGAAGAATTTCGTCCCCAAAACCATCTAGAAAAGTGTGCCCTACCTCAAGGAACACTTTGGCATCCTCAGTGAGACTTTTCAGTGGCTAGATCTCCCAGAATGTGAAACCCTAGTTTTCAAAAAGTACTATAAGTACCAGAAAACTAGAAGTACCCGTGTACCAAAAGTACAAGAAAACAAGAAGCACCAGTCAATAAATCCGCAGATCAAGTTTTGAGGGGTAAAAGTTGGATTTTATGAAATCTAAACACACCAGGCTACTCGCCTCAGCCAAGCGCACCTCCTGGTAAGTTCAAAATTCAATTTTGAGCATTTTCATTTTTTGGTCATTTTCCTAGCTCCAGATAAAACATGTCTGCAAGCACTACTCTTGTTGACAAGCTAGAAGGTGTGGAAGACTTCCCTTACTAGAAGTATAGGATTTGACTCATTCTTGAAGAGAATGATATAGCAATATTCGTCAAAGAAGAAGTACTAGAACCCGACGATGTTGCAGATAAAGAAAAGCACCAGAAGGACACAATTAGGGCTAAAAGAATCATTGCAGATTCTATCAAAGATCACTTGACTCCTCAAGTGTCTTCAAAGAAAACTCCAAAAGAAATGTTTGATGCCCTAACCACATTATATGAAGTAAAGAACATAAATCGGAAGATGAATCTAAAAACTCAACTCAAGAATACAAAGATACATAAAGGAGAAGTGATCCAGGAATCTTTCTCTAGAATATCTCAATTCAAAGAACAACTAGAAGCAATTGGAGATACTATAGATGAAGACGAACACATAATGATGACCCTTAATGGTCTTACAAGACCTTGTGATGCATTCATCCAAATTATTTGTGCCAGAAAGGAGAAACCAAAATTTGACAGTCTTTGGGAAGAATGTATTCAAGAAGAATCAAGAGTAGCTAATTGAGAATATTTACTATCAAGAAATGAAGATCAATCCCTGGCTATTCACACTAAAGGAGGAATAAATAAGTCTTACTTACAGAAATAAACTCATAGAGAGTCTCACCCCCCAAATTTTTTTATAAATAAAGAATGTCATCCAAGGATATTCCATAAGAAAGGACAAAGAAAAGAAAGAGATTTCTCATCTTACCATTGCTACCATTATGAAAATATGGGACATATTGTGAGACATTGTCCAGCTAGATGAGAAGAATACAAGAAAAAAAACAAGAGGCATCATGCCCATGTAGTTGAAGATGAAGAGCCACCCACAAAGATGATAAAAAAACAAATTGAAGACTATGTCTTAATCTTGGCCCTCTCAAGATCAATATCATCTGGAGAGGACACTTGGCTCATTGATAGTGGTGCTTGCAAGCACATGACAGGTCAAAGAGACATTCTCTCTTTCCTTTCAGAAAAGATGTTTTCTCAGAAAGTTACACTTGGAGATGATTATCAATACCCTATCAAGGGAGTAGGAGAATCAAGCTACAAGATTAATTCAGGGACTCCAATGAAGATGAAGGATGTACTCTATGTACCAGGTTTGACAAAGAACCTACTCTCCATTTCAACTTTAGAAAATAAAGGCTTCAAAATTGCCTTTATAGATGGATAAGTTCTTATGTGGGATAAAGTAAAAACCATGAAAGAAGCAATCGTTATTGGAAACAAAGAAGGTGGCTTGTATAAGCTAAAGGGTCACTCAGAAGCAGCCATGACCCACACCATTGAGAATTCATGTGAAATTTGGCATATATTATTAGCCCACATCAACTACAAGGCATTACCGTGTGTAAGCAAGGCAATCACAGGTCTACCAACACTCAAGGTTGACCATGAAGGTGTGTGCAATGGATGTGCACAAGGGAAGAACATCAAGAACCCTTTTCCGAAGAGAGACAATAAAGCATAATGAGTCTTAGACTTCATTCACTTAGATGTGTGTGGCCCAATTCCATCTACCTCCATTAACAGGTATGTATACTATGTATCTTTTATTGATGACTACTCTCGTAAAACCTGGGCTTACCTTTTGAAATCAAAAGATGAAGTGTTCAGTAAATTCAAGAAATTCAAAGCCTTGATAGAGAATATTTCTGAAAGAAATATCAAGATACTCAGGTTAGATAATGGAGGAGAATACACCTCAAAAGAGTTTGTAAACTATTGCAAAGATGTCAGGATCAAGAGGGAACTCACCACTCCCTACAATCCTCAACAAAATGGTGTAGAAGAAAGAAAGAACAAAACTATAATGGAAGCATTGAAGACCATGATCCATGATCAATATCTTCCAATGTGCTTATGGGCATAAGCAGCAAAAACAACAATATATGTACAAAAATGATTGTCTCATAGTGAAATTTGGTTCAATACCTCTGAAGAGATGTTCTCCGGAAAGCAGCCAGAAGTAAGCCATCTCAAAATATTTGGCTACCCAGTATTTGTACATATTCCAAAAAAGAAAAGAAACAAGCTAGACCCTTCAAGAAAGAGGGGAATATTTGTTGGATACTGTGAGGTATCCAAGGCCTTCAAAGTTTATATTCCAGGTCACCATCATATTGGTATTAGCATGTATGTGACCTTTGATGAATATTCAACACTCAAGAAATCAAGAAGATGCTAGCTTGAAGAAGTATATGAAGAGGAACCTGTAGCTCCCAAAGTTCTAGAACCAGTGAGGGAAGTCATAGCTTCCCCTGATGAGGAAATTCTAGAAGATCATGACATAGTATAAATTCAAGAGCCTCCTCAGATGACAATTTCCCATAAGAGAAATCCAGATTGGGCTAGGGAACTTATTCAAGATGGAGAGAAGTATGGTGTCCCGAAGGAACCGTGAGAGAAGTGAAGAGACCTAAGCTATTCTCTACCTATATGGCTTTGATGTGTGATCTCTTAGAGAAGAATCCTACCTTCTTTGAATAAGACATTAAGAATAAATAATGGGAAGATGCCATGACATAATAATACCAATCCATAATAAAGAATTATGTATGGGAAATAGTTCCCAGACCAAAGAGCAAGGATGTGGTATCTTCCAAATGGATTTTCAAAATAAAACATGCTGCTGATGGAAGTATTGAGAAGTATAAAGAAAGGTTTGTCGCTCATGGATTTTCTCAAAAGGAAGGTATTGAATATGAAGAGACATTTTCTCTTGTATCCAGATACACTTTGATTAGAACCATCATAGCCCTTGCAGCTAAGATGAAGTGGAAGTTACACCAGATGGACGTAAAGACAACTTTCCTAAATGGTGTCATTGGAGAAGAAGTGTATATAGAACAACCTCAAGGATTTGAAGTTGAAGAAATGAAGACTCATGTCTGCAAGTTGAAGAAGGATATGTATGGATTGAAGAAATCTCCTAGAGCTTGGTATGGAAGGATAAACAGTTTTATGACGATCTTGGGATTTACCAAGAGTAAAGCAGATTCTAACCTTTACTTTAAGGTTATGAATGATGACCCTGTTATATTGTTGTTGTATGTGGATGACTTATTCTTAACTGGAGAATAAAATCTCATCACCGAATGTAAGAAGAATCTCACTGGAGAATTTGAGGTGAAATACCTTGGACTAATGCATTATTTCTTAGGTCTTGAGGTATGGCAAAGCCCAGAGAGAATCTTCCTTAATCAAGGGAAGTATGCAGTTGAAATCCTGAAGAGATTTGACATGTTGGAGTGCAAGTCCATGAATACACCCATGGAAATGAAGTTGAAGCTTCTGGTCGATACTTCATCATAATTGATTGATTCCACATTGTATAGGCATATCATTGGATTGCTGATGTATTTGATGAACACCAGACCAGATATTTGTTTTGCTGTGAACACTTTGTGTCAGTTTCTGGTAGAACCCAGACATGTTCACTTAGTTTTTGAAAAACATGTGATGAGGTACCTTAAGGGTACATTAGATTGTGGTCTCAGTTATGATGGAGACCATGAATTCAGACTGAGTGGTTATAATGATTTAGATTGGGCTGAAAGTGTCTTTGACAGGAAGAGAACTTCAGGATGTTGTTTCAATCTAGGGTCAGCCATGATCTCATGGCAGAGTAGGAAGAAATCAAGCATTGCTCTCAACACATCGGAAGCAGAATACATTGCTGCGTGTTCTGCCAGTTGTGAAGCCATATGGCTTCAGAAGTTGTTGACCGGTCTATTCGACCTAGAGATGGAAGCAACCACGAACCTATGTGATAACTAGAGTTGCATAAAGATGAAAGAGAATCATGTATTTCATGAAAATTCAAAAAACATAGAGATCTGATATCACTACATCCGTGACATGGTGCAGAGAGGATCCATAAAACTCGAATACGTTAACACGGATGAACATGTTGCTAATGTGTTGACCAAGCCTCTATCTCGTGTAAAGTTTGAGAACTTTCGAAATAAGCTTGGTATAGTCCGAAAGGACCTCCCTCGAAAGGGGGAGTAGTGTTGTGTTGCCATCCTAGTGTTGTGATGCCAGCCTCATGCTGATGATGTGCCAACTTAATTGTTGTGATGATGTGACAACTTAATTGTTGTGATGATGTGCCAGCTTAATTGGTGTGATGATGTGTCAGATTAATTGTTGTGATGATGTGCCAACTTAATTGTTGTGATGATGTGCTAGCTTAATTGCTGTGATGATGCGCTAGCTTAATTGTTGTGATGATGTGCCATCTTAATTAGTGTGATGATGTGCCAGCTTAATTGTTGTGATGATGTGCCAACTTAATTGTTGTGATGATGTGCCAGCTTGATTTCTGTGATGATGTTCCAGCTTAATTGTTGTGATGATGTTCCAGCTTAATTGCTGTGATGATGTGCTAGCCTCGTTCTATGATGATGTGCTAGCCTCATGCTGTGATGATGTGCCAAACTCATGCTGTGATGATGTACCAACTTCGTGCTGTGATGATGTGACCAACCTCGTGTTGTGATGATGATGCATTAGTTTTATACTAATCCATGTTAATGCAGATGATGATGCCATTCCATCTCTTTGTTGTGAATGATGATATTGATGATGAGAAAAACTTTCGATGATTTATAGATATGCCAGTTAATGTTCCAAGATGTTGTTGATGATGTTGTCCTCTCTCTCGCTTGATGTTGTTGTAGAATGCCCTTCTTGTTAAGGGGGAGTGTTGAAATATTATAACTACAAAGAGTATTCTAATTATTATTGATGTATTATTCATTATATCAATCCCCTTTTGCAGATTGATCATGTCGGGTATTGTAAATGACCAAATCCCCTTTTGCAGATTGGTCAAACCCTAATTGTAATAGGCTAAATGAGAAGTCAACCCCATAATATATTAAAGTGGTTATAACCACCCAGATTGAGAAGTCATCCCTGCCAGTGAAAAGACACCTCAGTTCAGTGCCTTCTGGATTATATAAATAAGAGAGGCTAGTGCCTCATTTGGATACACACTCACTTGTTCATCAGAGCGCAAGTTTGCAACTGCAACTAGAGAAGAAGGAAGAGACAGGGAGGCACATTCTTGGGAGAGGACTTTCTATAGTGTTTGGTTTATTCTCTTGGCATTGTATTGGCTATCTATATTAAGGAATTTTTTGCTGGGTTTTCTCCCCCATGAGGCTTTCCCAGGATAAATGATGTCTCTCTTGTGATTGTGTATTTCTCAGTGATCCTATCTATGCTATGGTTATATAGTAAATTGAAAAGAAAATTGATAATATATTAAACCTTAACAACAATTAGGACCACGTGTACAACTCTCAAATGGGTATCCAAATATGATTTCATATTTTTAAATGAAGATTTTTTCTTTTCAAAAATCACCTACATTCGAGGTTAACTAGAATCGACCCTAAAACGATATGAATTTGATCGAAATGAGAAAAAGAATGCCTCAACGTTATGAATTCTTGGAAACCCACTTGCATCTCTCAAATGGGTATCAATACATATTTTTCGTATTTTTAAACCCATAATTCCACTTCTTACAAATAGACTTCATTCGGGGCTGGTCAAACTTGGGCCTAGAATGACCTGAAGTTGAGAAAAAGGGGCCCAAGAACTACGCGTCTTCGCTCACAATCAAGACCATGTGTACAACTCTCAAATGGGTATCCAAATATAATTTCATATTTACAAATGAAGAATTTTTATTTTCAAAAATCACCTTCATTTGAGGTTAACTAGAATCAACCCTAAATTGATATGAATTTGATCAAAATGGGCTAAAGAATACCTCAAAGTTGCGAGAGCTCCGGAACCCACCTATATCTCTCAAATGGGTATCAAAAAATTATTTTATATTTTTAAACCCATAATTACACTTCTTCCAAATAACCTTCAAACGAGGCTGGTCAAACTTGGGCCTAGAAAGACCCGAAGTTGAGAAAAAGGGGCCCAAGAACTAAATGTCTTCTCCCACAATCGGGACCGCATGTACAATTCTCAAATGGGTATTGAAATATGATTTCATCTTTGGAAATGAATAATTTTTCTTTTAAAAAATCACCTTCATTCGGGGTTAACCATAATCAATCCTAAACCGATACGAATTTGATCGAAATGGGCCAAAGAATGCCTCAATGTTACGAGCGCTCGGGAACCCACTCGCATCTCTCAAATGGTTATCAAAAAAATATTCTATATTTTTAAACCCATAATTCCACTTTTTTTAAATAGTCTTCATTTAGGGCTGGTCAAACTTGGGCCTAGAATGACCCGAAGTTGAGAAAAAGGGGCCCAAGAACTACACATCTTTGCTCGCAATCAATACCACGTGTACAACTCTCAAATGGGTATCCAAATATGATTTCGTATTTGCGAATGAAGAATTTCTTTGTTCAAAAATCACCATCATTCGGGGTTAACTAGAATAAACCCTAAAACGATACAAATTTGATTGAAATGGGCCAAAGAATGCCTCAACGTTACAAGCGCTTGGGAACCCACTTGCATTTTTCAAATGGGTATCAAAAAATTATTTTATATTTTTAAACCCATAATTCCACTTCTTCTTAATAGCCTTCATTTAGGGCTGGTCAAACTTGGACCTAAAATGACCTTAAGTTGTGAAAACGGGGCCCAAGAACTACACGTCTTCGCTCACAATTAGGACCACATGTACAACTCTCAATTGGGTATCCAAATATTATTTCATATATGCAAATGAAGAATTTTTCTTTTCAAAAATCACCTTCATTCGGGGTTAACCAGTATCAACCCTAAAACGATACAAATTTGATCAAAATGGGCAAAAGAATTCCTCAACGTTACGAGCACTCGGGAACCCACTTTCAACTCTCAAATGGGTATCAAAAAATTATTTTGTATTTTTAAACCCATAATTCCACTTCTTCCAAATAGCCTTCATTCGAGGCTGGTCAAACTCGGGCCTAGAATGACCCGAAGTTGAGAAAAAAGGGGCCCAATAACTACACTTCTTCGCTCGCTATCATGACCACGTGTACAACTCTCAAATGGGTATCCAAATCTGATTTTATATTTGCAAATGAAGAATTTTTCTTTTCACAAATCACCTTCTTTCGAGGTCAACCAAAATTAACACTAAAACGATAGGAATTTGATCGAAATGGGCCAAAGAATGCCTTGACGTTGCGTGATCTCGAGAACCCATCTATATTTCTCAAATGGGTATAAAAAATTATTTTATATTTTTAAACACATAATTCCACTTCTTCCAAATAGCCTTCGTTCGACGGTGGTATAACTTGGGCCTAGAATGATCTGAAGTTGAGAAAAAGGGGCCCAACAGCTACACGTCTTCTTCCACAATTGAGACCACGTGTACAACTCTCAAATGGGTATCCAAATATAATTTCATCTTTGGAAATGAAGAATTTGTCTTTTCAAAAATCACCTTCATTCGGGGTTAACCATAATCAACCCTAAAACAATACGAATTTGATCGAAATGGGACAAAGCATGCCTCAATGTAACGAGTGCTCGGGAACCCACTTGAATCTCTCAAATGGTTATCAAAAAATTATTTTATATTTTTAAACACATAATTCCACTTTTTCTAAATAACCTTCATTGGGGCTGGTCAAACTTGGGCCTAGAATGACCCGAAGTTGGGAAAAAGGGCCCCAAGAACTACACGTCTTCGCTCGTAATTAGGACCATGTCTACAACTCTCAAATGGGTATCCAAATATGATTTCATATTTTCAAATGAATAATTTTTCTTTTCAAAAATCACCTTCATTCTGGGTTAACCAAAATCGACTCTAAAACGATACGAATTTGATCGAAATGGGCAAAAGAATGCCTCAATGTTACAAGCACTCGGGAACCCACTTGCATTTCTCAAATGGGTATCAAAAAATTATTTTTTATTTTTAAACCCATAATTCCACTTCTTCCAAACAACCTTCATTCGGGGCTAGTCAAACTTGGACCTAGAATGACCCGAAGTTGGGAAAAAAGGGCCCAAGAACTACACGTCTTCGCTTGCAATCAATACCACGTGTACTAGTCCCAAATGGGTATCCAAATAATTTCATATTTGCAAATCAATAATTTTTCTTTTCAAAAATCACCTTCATTCGGGGTTAACCAGAGTCAACCCTAAAATGATACGAATTTGATCGAAATGGGCCAAAGAATGCCTCAATGTTATGAGTGCTCGGGAACCCTCTTGCATCTCTCAAATATGTATCAAAAAAATATTTTATATATTTTAAACCGATAATTCCACTTATTTTAAATAGCCTTCATTCGGGGCTGGTCAAACTTGGGCCTAAAATGACCCAAAGTTGAGAAAACTGGGCCCAGAACTACATGTCTTCGCTCGCAATTAGGACCACGTGTACAACTCTCAAATGGGTATCCAAATATGATTTCATATTTGCAAATGAAAATTTTTTCTTTTCAAAAATCACCTTCATTCGGGCTTAACCATAATCAACCCTAAAACGATACAAATTTGATCGAAATGTGAAAAAGAATGCCTCAATGTTACATGTGCTCGGGAACCCACTTGCATCTCTCAAATGAGTATGAAAAAATTATTTTGTATTTCTGAACCCATAATTCCACTTCTTCCAAATAGCCTTCATTCGAGACTGGTCAAAATTGAGCCTAGAATGACTCGAAGTTGAGGAAAAGGGGCCCAAGAACTACACGTCTTCGCTCGCAATCAATGCCAAGTGTACAACTCTCAAATGGGTATCCAAATATGATTTCATATTTGCAAATGAAGAATTTTTCTTTTAAAAAATCACTGTCATTCTAGGTTAACTAGAATCAACCCTAAAACGATATGAATTTGATCGAAATGGGCCAAAGAATGTCTCAACATTGTGAGAGCTCGGGAACATATCTATATCTCTCAAATGGGTATCAAAAAATTATTTTATATTTCTAAACCCATAATTCCACTTATTCCAAATAGCCTTCGTTCGCAGCTGGTCAATCTTGGGCCTAGAATGATTCGAGGCTGAGAGAAAGGGGCCCAAGAACTACAAGTATTCTCCTGCAATTGGGACCGCATGTACAACTCTCAAATGGGTATCCAAATATGATTTCATCTTTGGAAATGAAGAATTTGTCTTTTCAAAAATCACCTTCATTTGAGGTTAACCAAAATCAAACCTAAAATGATACAAATTTGATCGAAATGGGCCAAATAATGCCTCAACATTACGAGCGCTCGAGAACCCACTTGCATCTCGCAAATGGGTTCAAAACATTATTCTATATTTTTAAACCCATAATTCCACTTTTTCTAAATAGCCTTCATTCACGGCTGGTCAAACTTGGGCCTAGAATTACCTGAAGTTGGGAAACAAGGGCCCAAGAACTACACGTCTTCTCTCACAATTAGGACCACAAGTACAACTCTTAAATGGGTATGCAAATATGATTTCATATTTGCAAATGAAGAATATTTCTTTTTAAAAATCACCTTCATTCGGGGTTAACCAAAATCGACCCTAAAACTATACGAATTTGCTCAAAATGGGAAAAATAATGCGTTAACGTTATAACCGCTCGGGAACCCACTTTCATCTCTCAAATGGGTATAAAAAATTATTTTTTATTTTTAAACCCATAATTCCACTTCTTCCAAATAGCCTTAGTTCGGGGTGGGTCAAACTTGGGCCTAGAATGACTCGAAGTTGAGAAAAAGAGGCCCAAGAACTACATGTCTTCCCTCGCAATCAAGACCACATGTACAACTCTCAGATGGGTATCCAAATATGATTTCATATTTGCAAATGCAAATTTTTTCTTTTCAAAAATCACCTTCATTCTGGGTTAACCAAAATCAACCCTAAAATGATACGAATTTGATCGAAATGGGCCAAAGAATGCCTCAACGTTACGAGCGCTCGGGAACCCACTTGCATCTCTCAAATGTGTGTCAAAAAATTATTTTATATTTTTAAACCCATAATTCCACTTCTTCTAAATAGACTTCATTCGGGGCTGGTCAACTTGGGCCTAAAATAACCCAAGTTGAGAAAAAGGGGCCAAAGAACTACACGTGTTCACTCGCAATTAGGACCACGTGTAAAACTCTCAAATTGGTATCCAAATATGATTTCATATTTCCAAATGAAGAATTTTGCTGTTCAAAAATCACGTTCATTCGGGGTTAACCAGAATCAACCCTAAAATGATACGAATTTGATCGAAATTAACCAAAGAATGCCTCAACGTTGTGAGATCTCGGGAAGCAACCTATATCTCTCAAATGGGTATCAAAAAATTATTTTATATTTTTAAACCCATAATTCCACTTCTTCCAAATACCCTTCGTTCGAGACTGGTCAAACTTGGGCCTAGAATGACTCGAAGTCGAGAAAAAGGGCCCCAAGAAGTACATGTCTTCTCCCACAATCGGGACCACGTGTACAACTCTCAAATGGGTATCAAAATATGATTTCATCTTAGGAAATGAAGAATTTGTCTTTTCAAAAATCACCTTCATTCTGGGTTAACTAGAATCAACCCTAAAATGATATGAATTTGATCGAAATGGGCCAAAGAATACCTCAACGTTGCGAGATCTCGGGAACACAACTATATCTCTCAAATGGGCATAAAAAAATTATTTTATATTTCTAAACCCATAATTCCACTTCTTCCAAATAGCTTTTGTTCGAGGCTAGTCAAACTTGGGCCTAGAATGATGCGAAGTTGAGAAATAGGGGCCCAAGAACTACAATTATTCTCCTGCAATCGGGACCGCGTGTACAACTCTCAAATGGGTATCCAAATATGATTTCATATTTGGAAATGAAGAATTTGTCTTTTCAAAAATCACCTTCATTCGGGGTTAACCAAAATCAACCCTAAAATGATACAAATTTGATCGAAATGGGCCAAATAATGCCTCAAAGTTACGAGCGCTCAAGAACCCACTTGCATCTCTCAAATGGGTTCAAAAAATTATTCTATATTTTAAAACCCATAATTCCACTTTTTCTAAATAGCCTTCATTCACGGCTGGTCAAACTTGGGCCTAGAATTACCCGAAGTTGAGAAACAAGGGCCCACGAACTACACGTCTTCGCTCACAATTAGGACCACAAGTACAACTCTCAAATGGGTATCTAAATATGATTTCATATTTTCAAATGAACAATTTTTCTTTTTAAAAATCACCTTCATTCGGGGTTAACCAAAATTGACCCTAAAACAATACGAATTTGCTCAAAATGGGAAAAATAATTCCTCAACGTTACGACCCCTCGAGAACCCACTTTCATCTCTCAAATGGGTATAAAAAAATTATTTTGTAGTTTTAAACCCATAATTCCACTTCTTCCAAATAGCCTTAGTTCAGGGCGGGTCAAACTTGGGCCTAGATTGACCCGAAGTTGAGAAAACAGGGCCCAAGAACTACACGTCTTCGCTGGCAATCAAGACCATGTGTACAACTCTCAAATGGGTATCTAAATATGATTTCATATTTGCAAATGATAAATTTTTCTTTTCAAAAATCACCTTCATTTGGGGTTAACCAGAATCAACCCTAAAACGATACAAATTTGATCGAAATGGGACAAAGAATGACTCAACGTTACGAGATCTAGGGAACCCACTTGCATCTCTCAAATGGGTATAAAAAAATTATTTTATATTTTTAAACCCATAATTGCACTTCTTCTAAATAGCCTTCATTCGGGGCTGGTCAAACTTGGGCCTAGAATGATCTGAAGTTGAGAAAAAAGGGCCCAAGAACTACACGTCTTTGTTCGCAATTAGGAGCACATGTACAACTCTCAAATGGGTATCCAAATATGATTTCATATTTGCAAATGAAGAATTTTTCTTTTAAAAATCACATTAATTCGGGGTTAACCATAATCAACCCTAAAATGATACAAATTTGATCGAAATGGGCAAAATAATGCCTCAAGGTTACGAGCACTCGTGAACCCACTTGCATCTCTCAAATGGGTATCAAAAAAATAATTTGTATTTTTAAGCCCATAATTACACTTCTTCCAAATAGGCTTCATTCAGGGTTGGTCAAACTTGGGCCTAGAATGACCTGAAGTTGAGAAAAAGGGGTCCAAGAACTACATGTCTTCACTCTCAATAAAGACTACATGTACAACTCTCAAATGGGTATACAAATAGTATTTCATAATTGCAAATGAAGAATTTTGATTTACAAAAATCACCTTCATTCGGGGTTAACCAAAATCAACTCTAAAACGATACGAATTTGATCGAAATGGGACAATAAATGCCTCAATGTTGTGAGAGCTCGGGAACCCACCTATATCTCTCAAATGGGTATGAAAAAATTATTTTGTATTTTTAAACACATAATTCCACTTCTTCCAAATCGCCTTCATTTGAGGTTGGTCAAACTTGGGCCTAGAATGACCTGAAGTTGAGAAAAAGGGGCCCAAGAACTACACATCTTCTCTTGTAATCGGGACCACGTGTACAACTCTCAAATGGGTATCCAAATATGATTTCATCTTTGGAAATGAAGAATTTGTCTTTTCAAAAATCACCTTCCTTCGGGGTTAACCTGAATCAAACCTAAAAAGATACGAATTTGATCGAAATGGGCCAAAGAATGCCTCAATGTTACGAGTGCTCGGGAGCCCACTTGCATCTCTCAAATTGGTATCAAAAAATTATTTATATTTTTAAACCCATAAATCCACTTTTTCTAAATAGCCTTCATTCAGGCTAGTCAAACTTGGGCCTAGAATGAGCCGAAGTTGAGAAAAAGGGGCCCAAGAACTACACCTCTTCGCTCACAATTAGGACCACGTGTACAACTCTCAAATGGGTATTCAAATCTGATTTCATATTTTCAAATGAAGACTTTTTCTTTTCAAAAATCACCTTCATTCGAGTTTAACCAGAATCGATCCTAAAACGATACGAATTTGATTGAAATGGGAAAAAAACTGCCTCAACATTACAAGCGCTCAGGAACCCACTTGCATCTCTCAAATGGGTATCAAAAAATTATTTTGTATTTTTAAACCCATAATTCAACTTCTTCGAAATAGCCTTCATTTGGGGTTGGTCAAACTTGGGCCTAGAATGACCCGAAATTGAGAAAAAGGGGCCCAAGAATTACACGTCTTTGCTTGCAATCAAGACCACGTGTACAACACTCAAATGGGTATCCAAATATGATTTCATATTTGCAAATGAATAAATTTTCTTTTCAAAATCCACGTTCATTCGAGGTTAACCAGAATCAACCCTAAAAAGATACGAATTTGATCAAAATGGGCCAAAGAATTTCTCAACGTTACGAGCGCTCTGGAACCCACTTGTATCCCGCAAATGGGTATCAAAAAATTATATTATATTTTTAAACCCATAATTCCACTTTTTCTAAATATCTTTCACTCGGGGCTAGTAAAATTTAGGCCTAAAATGAACCGAAGTTGAGAAAAAGGGGCCCAAGAACTACACGTCTTCGTTCACAATTAGGACCACGTGTACAACTCCCAAATGGGTATCCAAATATGATTTCGTATTTGCAAATTAAGAATTTTTCTTTTCAAAAATCACCTTCATTCGAGGTTAACCATAATCAACCCTAAAACGATACTAATTTCATCGAAATGGGCAAAAGAATGCCTCAATGTTATGAGCGCTTGGGAACCCACTTACATCTCTCAAATGGGTATCAAAAAATTATTTTGTATTTTTAAACCCATAATTCCACTTCTTCCAAATAGCCTTCATTCGGGGCTGGTCAAACTTGGGCCTAGAATGACGCGAAGTTGAGAAAAAGGGGACCAAGAACTACACGCCTTCGCTCGCAAAGAAGACCACGTGTACAACTCTTAAATGGGTATTCAAATATGATTTCATATTTGCAAATGAAGAATTTTTCTTTTCAAAATTCACCTTCATTCGAGGTTAACCAGAATTAACCCTAAAACGATACGAATTTGATCGAAATGGGCCAAAGAATGCCTCAATGTTACGAGTGCTCGGGAGCCCACTTGCATCTCTCAAATTGGTATCAAAAAATTATTTATATTTTTAAACCCATAAATCCACTTTTTCTAAATAGCCTTCATTCAGGCTAGTCAAACTTGGGCCTAGAATGAGCGGAAGTTGAGAAAAAGGGGCCCAAGAACTACACCTCTTCGCTCACAATTAGGACCACGTGTACAAATCTCAAATGGGTATTCAAATATGATTTCATATTTTCAAATGAAGACTTTTTCTTTTCAAAAATCACCTTCATTCGGGTTTAACCAGAATCGATCCTAAAACGATATGAATTTGATTGAAATGGGAAAAAAACTGCCTCAACATTACAAGCGCTCAGGAACCCACTTGCATCTCTCAAATGGGTATCAAAAAATTATTTTGTATTTTTAAACCCATAATTCAACTTCTTCGAAATAGCCTTCATTTGGGGTTGGTCAAACTTGGGCCTAGAATGACCCGAAATTGAGAAAAAGGGGCCCAAGAATTACACGTCTTTGCTTGCAATCAAGACCACGTGTACAACTCTCAAATGGGTATCCAAATATGATTTCATGTTTGCAAATGAATAATTTTTCTTTTCAAAAATCATGTTCATTCGGGGTTAACCAGAATCAACCCTAAAAAGATACGAATTTGATCAAAATGGGCCAAATAATTTCTCAACGTTACGAGCGCTCTGGAACCCACTTGTATCCCGCAAATGGGTATCAAAAAATTATATTATATTTTTAAACCCATACTTACACTTTTTCTAAATATCTTTCACTCGGGGCTAGTCAAACTTAGGCCTAAAATGAACCGAAGTTGAGAAAAAGGGGCCCACGAACTACACGTCTTCGTTCACAATTAGGACCACGTGTACAACTCCTAAATGGGTATCCAAATATGATTTTGTATTTGCAAATTAAGAATTTTTCTTTTCAAAAATAAACCTTCATTCGAGGTTAACCATAATCAACCCTAAAACGATACTAATTTCATCGAAATGGGCAAAAAAATGCCTCAACGTTACGAGCGCTTGGGAACCCACTTACATCTCTCAAATGGGTATCACAAAATTATTTTGTATTTTTAAACCCATAATTCCACTTCTTCCAAATAGCCTTTGTTCGGGGCTGGTCAAACTTGGGCCTAGAATGACCCGAAGTTGAGAAAAAGGGGACCAAGAACTACACGCCTTCACTCGCAAAGAGACCACGTGTACAACTCTTAAATGGGTATTCAAATATGATTTCATATTTGCAAATTAAGAATTTTTCTTTTCAAAATTCACCTTCATTCGAGGTTAACCAGAATTAACCCTAAAACGATACGAATTTAGTCGAAATGGGCCAAAGAATGCCTCAATGTCGCGATCACTTGGGAACCCACCTATATCTCTCAAATGGGTATCAAAAAATTATTTTATATTTTTAAACCCATAATTCCACTTCTTCCAAATAGCCTTCGTTCGAGGCTGGTCAAACTTGGGCCTAGAATGACTCGAAGTTAAGAAAAAAGGGTCCAAGAACTACATGTCTTCGCTCGCAATTAAGACCACATGTACAAATATCAAATGGGTATCCAAATATGATTTCATATTTTCAAATGAAGAATTTTTCTTTTCAAAAATCATCTTCATTCGAGGTTAATCAGAATCAACCCTAAAACTATATGAATTTGATCGAAATGGGCAAAAAAAAGCCTCAACGTTACGAGTGCTCAAGAACCGACTTGTATCTCTCAAATGAGTATAATAAAACTATTTTGTATTTTTAAACCCATTCCTCCACTTCTTCCAAATACCCTTCATTCAGGGTTGGTGAAACTTGGGCCTAGAATGCCCCAGAGTTGAGAAAAAAGGGCCCAAGAAATACACGTCTTCACTTGCAATCAATACCACATGTACAAATCTCAAATGGGTATCCAAATATGATTTCATATTTTCAAATGAATAATTTTTCTTTTAAAAAAACACCTTCATTCGGGGTTAACCATAATCAACCCTAAAACGATACGAATTTGATCCAAATTGGCAAAAGAATGCCTCAACATTACGTGTGCTTGAAAACCCACTTGCACCTCTCAAATGGGTATCAAAAAATTATTTTATATTTTTAAACCCATAATTCCACTTCTTCCAAATAGCCTTCATTCAAGGCTGGTCAAACTTGGGCCTAGAATGACCCGAAGTTGAGAAAAGGGGCCCAAGAACTACACGTCTTCGCTCGCAATTAAGACCACGTGTACAACTATCAAATGGGTATCCAAATCTGATTTCATATTTGCAAATGAAAAATTTTGATTTTCAAAAATCACCTTCATTCAGGTTTAACCAGAATCAACTCTAAAACGATATAAATTTGATCGAAATGGGCCAAAGAATGCCTCAACATTGCAAGAGCTCGGGAACACACCTATATCTCTCAAATAAGTATCAAAAAAATATTTTATATTTTTAAACCCATAATTCCACTTCTTCCAAATAACCTTCATTCGCGGTTGGTCAAACTTGGGCCTAGAATGTCCCGAAGTTGAGAAAAGGGGCCGAAGAACTACACGTCTTCACTCGTAATCAATACCACATGTACAACTCTCAAATGGGTATCCACACATTATTTCATATTTGCAAATGAATAATTTTGATTTTCAAAAATCACCTTCATTCGGGGTTAACCAGAATCAACCCTAAAATGATACGAATTTGATTGAAATGGGCCAAAGAATGCCTCAACGTTATGAGCGCTCGGGAACCCACTTGCATATGTCAAATGGGTATAAAATAATTATTTATATTTTTAAACCCATAATTCCACTTCTTCTAAATAGCCTTCATTTGGGGCTAGTCAAACTTGGGCCTAAAATGACCTGAAGTTGAGAAAAAGGGTCCCAAGAACTACACATCTTCTCTTGCAATTAGGACCACGTGTACAACTCTCAAATGGGTATCCAAATATGATCTCATATTTGCTAATGAAGAATTTTTCTTTTCAAAAATCAACTTCATTTGGGGTTAACCAAAATCCACCCTCAAAACAATACAAATTTGAACGAAATGGGCCAAAGAAATCCTCAACGTTGTGAGATCTTGGGAACCCACCTATATCTCTCAAATGGGTATCAAAAAATTATTTTATATTTTTAAACCCATAATTCCACTTCTTCTAAATAGCCTTCATTCGGGGCTGGTCAAACTTAGGCCTAGAATGACCCAAAGTTGAGAAAAAAGGTCCCAAGAACTACACGTCTTCGCTTGCAATTAGGACTACGTGTACAACTCTCAAATGGGTATCCAAATTTTTCTTTTCAAAAATCACCTTCATTCGGGGTTAACCAAAATCAACCCTAAAACAATACGAATTTGATCGAAATGGGAAAAGAATGCCTCAACGTTACGAGCGCTCAAGAACCCACTTGCATCTTTGACATGGGTATCAAAAAATTATTTTATATTTTTAAACCCATAATTCCACTTTTTCTAAATAGCCTTCATTCGACACTGGTCATACTTGGGCCTAGAATGACCCGAAGTTGAGAAAAAGGGTCCCAAGAACTACACGTCTTCGCTCACAATCAGGACCACGTGTACAACACTCAAATGGGTATCCAAATATGATTTCATATTTGCAAATGAAGAAATTTTCTTTTCAAATATCACCTTCATTCGAGGTTAACCAGAATCCACCCTAAAATGATACGAATTTAATCAAAATGGGCCAAAGAATGCCTCAACGTTGCGAGAGCTCGGGAACCCACCTATACCTATAAAATGTGTATCAAAAAAATATTTTATATGTTTAAATCCATAATTCCACTTCTTCCAAATAAACTTCGTTTGAGGCTGGTCAAACTTGGGACTAGAATGACCCGAAGTTGAGAAAAAGGGGCCTAAGAACTAGACTTCTTGTCCCCCAGTTGGGTCCACGTGTATGACCCTCAAATGGATATCCAAATATGATTTCATCTTTGGAAATGAAGAATTTGTCTTTTCAAAAATCACCTTCATTCGGGGTTAACCAGAATCAACCCTAAAATGATACGAATTTGATCGAAATGGGCCAAATAATTCCTGAACGTTACAAATATTCACTCGCAATCAAGACCACATGTACAAATCTCAAATGTGTATCCAAATATGATTTCATATTTGCAAATGAATAATTTTTATTTTCAAAAATCACCTTAATTCGGGGTTAACTAGAATCAACCCTAAAATGATATGAATTTGATCGAAATGGGCCAAAGAATTCCCCAACGTTGTGAGAGCTCAGGAACCCATCTATATCTCTCAAATGGGTATCAAAAAATTATTTTATATTTTTAAACCCATAATTATTGTTGATTAAGGTTGGTTTTCATTGATGTCAACCCTTGAAGAAAGTCTAGTAGCACAAAGGTTTTGGTAATGAACCCAAGTTTGTTTGATGTATAATGGTATGAGTTTTAATATATTTGAAGGTAGGACTATTCTATATGGGTATTACATTTCATGCCATTTCTGGTGGTATGTGTAATGTCTCATAAGTTCTCACGGTTAGAGAGTTATGGCCATGTGAAGTTGGAGAACCCTCATGAGTCATCTAGAAGCCCCAAAAGGTCAAAGTAGTCAAAGTGGTTTAAGATATTTTTAGAAGGTAAATAATAAAGTGACATGATGAGCTTACTATTATTCAAAGTGAATACAAAATAAATTATTTAAATAATAAATTTAATGGAGAAATTTCTAAGTTGACAAGTGGTTAGAAGTGGGTTAGCCCTAAAATAAGGAAAGTGGTTAGAAGTGGTTTAGCCCTAAAATAAGGAAAGTGGTTTAAGATGGTTATAAGGTAATGCTTGAGGTAAAGTGAAGTGATGAGTGTACTATAAGTCAAAGTGGTTACAAAATAAATTATTTAAATAGTAAATTTAATGGATAAATTACTAATTGGACAAGTGGTTAGAAGTTGGTTAACCCTAAAATGCAGAAAGTGGGTTAAGATGGTTAAAAGGTAACCCCTTGAGGAAGCTACATGAAAGTATAAATAAGAGGCAAGGATCTCTCATTTTAATCACACTTGAGCATATTGAATATATACAGGTGACTGAGTTAACCAAAGGATATCTTTGTCGAATTTCAGAGAGAAGGTGAAGTAAAGAAGGTCGAAATTCAAGGGAGGATAAATTCTTTTGATGATGCTTTCTAAGCTATGTTATTTACAGGTCATCTCGCCATTTTCGCAATAACATTTTTTTATATAATGATTCATACCATGAAATTGATAGGCTATTGAGAAAACATATCCAAGTAGCTGTGATACGAATTTCAGCTTGTGGGGTCTTGTATTTTTGGAGTTACACTCTGTGGAAAATAGGGTTTGTGGCTAGTCCTGAAACTAGTCTAAAACAAGTGTTTTGGGTAAAAACATCATAAATTATTCATAAAATATCAAAATTAGGTAATAAAAAATGTGTTGGTTATAGTACAGTATGTAGTATTTTGTGTAAAATTTTCAGATCCATATAACAAATATTCCGTGTGGGGCACGCTCTACAATTTCGCTCTCTAGAATAAGCCATAATTCAACAAGGTATGCATTTTTGATATAAATCCTTTTCTAAGAGGTTCCAAGTAGTGACACCTGGAGGAATTACATAAAACACGCTGAATAAAATTATGTACTATTTTTAAATCTTTATTAATTACATGTACATAGTTATGATAATTTCAAGTTAGGGTTGTTGACTAATTCAAAAACTAGTCACGTGAAACTAAAGAAAAGTTTGATGAAAATGCTAGTCTCTTGTTGTTAAAGTTAAGGAAGGTTTGTAGGTATGTGATCATATACACCAGGTCTATTACAAAGTTACAAATCAGATTTGGAT